>JAOTRJ010000004.1:20336143-20348306 GCA_028564905.1 Leptodoras praelongus | reverse complement strand
CTCTTACCCTGCTAATTGAACCTTCACACTCTGCTCTTACTGGTGCAATGTGCAACTAATGAAGATTGGCCACCAGGTTGGTCCAATTTAGCCGTGAAACCTCCCACACTAAAATGACAGGTGTTTCAGTTTCATTGTCTAAACCCGGTACATGGTTAAAAGTATATAGACAGCTGCGCACTCATTGATAAATAAATGTCACATTCCAGATTTAGTCCACCTTTGCTATTATAATATCCTCCACTCTTCTGGGAAAGCTTCCCACTAGACTTTTTAGTGATGATTTCTAAAGGCTCGACGTCGAGTCTCTGTGCTGGAACACTCGAGTTCCAGCGCACCGTGTCCTCCTGGATCTTGCTTTGTGCACAGGAGTACTGTCATGCTTCAAAAAAGTTCCAGTGAAGTGAAATTTTACTGCTACTCCTACAACAATTTGTGAGCTTCTCACATTGTGGCAAAGGTTTGGGGAGTGTAATGGTCGGGTGTCCACGTACATTTGGCCCTATAGCATTATTGGCATTAATATTAGTATGGAAAATGGGACCTAATGCTATAGCTGTTTTATCTTTCCGCTCTCCTTCTTACCAATCGATAGAGGTAAATCCAGGATCGGGATCAGGTTACGGGTTTCGGTTAAAGGTTCCATTTTAATGTTACCTTTATACGCTGGTCAAGGGCTCTTAGAAGTTCTCAAGCTGAACTCAAATCCCATTTATCATAAAAAATAGTGCGCAAAGTAGTATCAGGGCAACGTGAGAAACCACTAATCTCTTAGGCCAAGTGAAACCGGGATGGATAAATGGGATAGTATTTCTGCTCATGTCCAGTCTTGTTTGGGCCTGCCTGTAATCTTCGCTGAGTGACAGATGAACAGAGGAAGGATCATGATTGCTGCCAAATCCAGTGTCCTACAGGCAGGCGCTGATGGGTTTACATGCGCTGTGCAGTAGAGTGGAACAGTTGAGTCTGTCGTGAGTCTTACCCATGGTCAGTGGGTGGGTGGCACATCAGTGGAAAACTAATTAGCAAAAAGCGATACAATAATAGTTCTCATCATAAGGAATCGTAGACAGTGTCCTGGCCGGATGTGTAAATCTGAGGTGAAAGATGATCTCTGGCTATAGTCTCAGACGTATCGTGTTCTAGGATCACTTATGTGTCAGTGGGCTCAGCTCAATCTGATGGCAGTTAAATATTTTATATCCTGTAGTTGCAGTGAAATGTAATAGCATAAATAAGCTCATAGGTTATGAACCAGCAGGCATTCATCAGCATTTCCGGGTCTTTTCTTTAAACGTTCCAGTCATTACAGAAGTCATTTCCAATCATGCGCTTGTCGGACATTCGGTCTTCAAGAAGCCGGGATGCTTTTAATCATTTAGCAAATCTTTTCCGTAATGATTCCATCTATTTCAGTGTTCCAAACCGTCGTTAATCAGAGCAGGGGAGGAAAAGAAAAAAAAACAAAACACTTTTCCAACCCAGATGGCAGGCCATGTTGCATTTGAACCATTAAATTTGCAGGGTTTATGCCCATGCCATGGGTGGCAAAGCTGCAGCTGGTGTGTGTGTGTGTGTGTGTGTGTGTGTCTGTGTGAGCTTCTGGACCACAACAAAGGCGGATGCTCATACACAGAAATACTGGAGCATAAAATTATAGGAGGGCAGTGTGCATGCCTGTTCTGCTTCTCCCAGACAAACACACAAAGGCAACTCCAGAGACAATGAAATATTTAACATTTCATGATAACAACCCCCCCTGAAATGTTATCTGATCATTTAAAAAAAATAATAATACGATTTCAGACCCTCTCCACGTAGGCTCAGTCATTTTATTCTGAACGCATCTTTGGAAAGCAGCAGAGCATGATCCGATTGGAAAACACTTCCGTATTAATTGTATTGTGTGGCAGTCATGCTTGCCTGCTAGTGTTATTTGTCTTTTCGAATCCAGCCACTGTTTGGCGATTCAAAAGGGAGACGCGTACCTCTTGTACTTCCTCTTGCTTCATGTATGGTGCTCATAACAAGACTGAGCAATATGAAGGAAGGATTCTTATGCTCCTGGCTCTGTGTGTGTGTGTGTGTGTGTGTGCCATATGATGGATGTGATTGCGAGCACTGGGGTTGCGGTTCTCAGGACGGCCCTCTGTCTACTGGTCCGAGGATGTTATAGGAGACGGCGGTCAGGGAGGCTGTGTGCAGTCTGCTCCAGATCACACGGTGCATCATAAGCATCTCTGCGCTACAGCCGAGAAGGGATGGTGTCTGTCAGCATAGGGCAGGTGCCGCCTAGCTAATATAAAGAAGAGCGCTCTGCTTTGTGACTCTGAACACGCCGAGGTCATAAATACTTCAGACTTCGGGGTTTTGTTATTCCACGGCTCAGGAACAACCCACCCCTCTCTACCCTTTGAGACGTGGGCACTTTGGCAATACGCCCCCCAGCCATACATGCACTGACAGCACCGTATATCGTGATGTATCGTCGTAAATGTTTAAACGCCCGTGCCACTAAGCCAACGGAATTGCAGCCTAATGCGATACCTTACAAGACATGGAAATGGAAATGGTTCGGCTAGGTTTGGAATGAGATTGATCGCGTTTCAGCCATAAAGAGCTGGATGGGCGCGAATTGCATGCTGCCAGGTGCATAATTTAGGCTGTTCAGAATGTTGACAAAGTAAGCTTTCAGGCAAGGGTGTATATCAAGAGACGGACGTTATCTCCGCTTCCAGTTTCAAGGACAGTTTGAGATTCTACTTACCGGTGACAGACGATCAAACCTGCCTGAGCTTGAGCTAACAAGCTTAACGCGCTGTGTGACTAGTTTTGACTTTGCAGGGGGCTTTTTTTTTTAAAACACTTTTTTACGTGGCAGCTTCCAAGAAAGCCAGCTTAGGCACTTGTTTGGGAGAAAAGTATGCAGTCTTAGTACACTCTTCTAAACCGGGCATTTGCATAAACGCTTTGATTAACGCAGACGAAAGCAGCGGCAAGCGCTCTGCTTTGTGACGATTAAAGACGTTCTGTTGTCACGTTAGGAAGAATTACATGTGTTGGTGTCATTGAGAATAACAGAATAAAAAAAAGAGGAAAGTGCAAAAGAATGCTAAGGGGGGAAAAAAAGTAGGGCAAGAACAGCAAAGTGAAGGAGAAGAAAGCAGGAACTAATACATTAAAGCATGAATCATAAGCATCAGACAGGAAACTGATTGGTGATGAGATACTTGGGGAAATTGGGAAAATGCATCAAGATTAGCAAGTGTGGGGGAGAAATGATGCATTAATTCAGAAGGAAAAGGACAAATTGGAAAGATGGTGAGTAAATGAATTGAATAAAAGAGAGAAAGGTCACAGTTACCATATGCCTACTGGCTTCCCTAGTGCCCTGAGTGGGCTTATCTGCATAGGCTATTTCGCACTTCCCACACACTCAGGCAAACACAAACACTTGCACAGAGGTCACTTTGCTTTATATCCTGCTAGACCCAACTGAAAATGAATATGCCATGAGAATACAACTATTCTGTTCTCGACACTCCATGGCCATGTGTGAGCAAGGGCATAGGTTTCAAATATTTTCATAAACATATTGGCGTAGGGAAGCGCAACAGACGTTTGACCAGATGATCACACTGACGAATGGAAGTCAAATCATGTTTCACTTTCCAGGTTCGGCTAAAACTAGGACGTCCTTTTCTACAGACCTGAAATACAAAGCGGCGTATGATCCGAGGGTGAGTCCAAGTCCAAGACAGTAACCCAAACCCAAATTTCCTGAAAAGACCAGGTGCCAAAAAGCCAACCGGTTTTCTCCGAATGCCAACCCAGTGCCACGAGGCGTCCTGGAGTGAACAAAAAGAACTGGCATGGTTCACCTTTCTGCCGTGTGCATTAAGGTCAATTGATGAGGCTGCTGTTCTGGGATGGTTTGACACGGGTCTGACCAGTGTACTCACCTTAGTGGTCTTGCTGGACAACATCGTGGTTGGTTTTTGACTAGTTTTTGGGCGTATTTGACAAGAAAAAAAATTAACTCACTTCTAACTGAATATGTTTTGATCCTGGGAACAGCTCTGCCTCTATTTTCCCTCAGCAATAAATCTTTCTTCCTCTTGCTGCACATGCTGCCTTTTTCACCTGTCCACTGACTGCTTATAATGATTTTTTATGACCTGCCTGTCCCCCTTTTTTTTTAAATTCCTGGCAGGTTTAGATAAAAATTTTCGCACAGGAAGAAACACTGTGCAGGATTTCGGCACATACGGTACCTTATCCACAGTCAAATAACTGAAAAAGTAGCACTGATTGCTTCAGTATTAGAATAAGCAAAAGAAAAATAAAGAGGCTTTGATGTTTGCACTAGGAGGGTTTGACGCGCAGGTCTCTTCTTTTCAGTTACACTCCAGGAAAACAAGAGTAGGAAAAAAGATGAAAATGAAAATACATAGCACATGCCTGATTCGGCTCACCTTTGTGTTTTGTCACGGATAAACAGTTTAGTGTGTATGTGGTACAGTATTTGGCAGTAGAAAACCAATACAAATGCCTGAAGACAGACAAATAACTCCCAAGTACCCTAACATTTTGGTGACTTTTACTCAAAGGTGCTGCTTGAATCTAGATTTATGAGAGTGGCTCGCAAGCCTCAGGCTGCAAATTGCCTTGCCAATGTGCAAAATTCGGTCCCAATTCAAATGTGGGACAGCAAAGTAATGGATTTGTTTTGTCTCTCCTATACTTTGGCAGCTGGAATGTTAAAGACAGCGACAGTGGGTGTTCCTTGGCGGCTCTTTTTGGATGCTACGCTCCAATGTTTGCACAACTTAGTTTTAGGTCCTGCCAGGTCACAACAATCTATTCATAGCTCCACCCCTACTGTGATAGGTTAATGACTGACAGACATCTTGGCTAGTCTTTAACTCATTGTCCCTCGTGTTCTGTAGGAGAGCATCCGGGCGTGTGGCACATGCCACGCGTGAGAACGTCAGGGGTGGATGCCAGCCACATTAGCGGGAACAGCTGGGGCAGGTTGGTAAAAGCCCTCTCTGGATTGACCTTGATGGTGGAGCGTAATGGCAACTGGCCAATACCTTTTTTTTTAATGCCATCACTTGGAACAATACTTGCTATAAGAAGAAGCATTGCTTCTTAACACTTCCTAATACTTTCTCTTAATCTTACCAAGTCTGGCATCCAAAAAAGATACCCTACATGATGCCTGTTCCATGCAGTTACTACATGGCATCCTGGGACAGGCTCTGGGTCCACTGTAACTCCGTCTAGGATACACGCTTTAGTAAAGATGCCATCACTTGGAACAGTACTTGCTATAAGCACTTCCTAATACTTTCTCTTAATCTTACTGAGCCTGGCATTACAAAAAAAATGGCTGGCATCCAAAAAGGATACCCTACATGATGCCTGTTACATGCAGTTACAACATGCATTAATTATGGGTTACTGATGGTATGAAGTTTTGCATGTTCTGTCCACACTCATGTTGGTTTCCTTTTTGCCTTTGCTAAGTGACTGGCTATGCTAAGTGCTCCCTAGTGTGGACTGAGTATCTGAATGTGTGTGAGTTTGTGTGTGTGTGTGTGTGTGTGTGTGTGTGTATAGTAGACTGGCATCTCATCTGCCTTGTTCCCAGTGTTCCTGGGACAGGCTCTGGGTCCACTGTAACTCCGTCCAGGATACACGCTTTAGTAAAGATGCCATCACTTGGAACTTGCTATAAGTAGAAGCATTGCACTTCCTAATACTTTCTCTTAACCTTACTGAGCCTGGTATTACAAAAAAACAATGTTTGGCATCCAAAAAGGATACCCTACATGATGTCTGTTCCATACAGTTACAACATGCATTGATTATGGGTATTCTGTACACTCTGTTACTGACAGTATGAAGTTTTGCATGTTCTGTCCACACCCATGTTGGTTTCCTCTTTGCCTTTGCTAAGTGACTGCCTATGTTAAGTGCTGAGTGTCTGAATGTGTGTGAGTGTGTGTGTATAGTAGACTGGCATCTCATCTGCCTTGTTCCCAGTGTTCCTGGGACAGGCTCTGGATCCACTGTAACTCCATCCAGGATACACGCTTTAGTAAAGACGCCATCACTTGGAACAGTACTTGCTATAAGAAGAAGCATTGCACTTCCTAATACTTTCTCTTAATTTTACTGAGCCTGGTATTACAAAAAAACAATGTCTGGCATCCAAAAAGGATACCCTACATGATGCCTGTTCCATACAGTTACAACATGCATTGATTATGGGTATTCTGTACACTCTGTTACTGATGGTATGAAGTTTTGCATGTTCTCTCCACACCCATGTTGTTCATCCACCTCCCAGAAACTTGCCTTTGCTAAGTGACTGGCTATGCTAAGTGCGCCCTAGAGGTGACTGAGTATCTGAATGGGTGTGAGTGTGTGTGTATAGTGTAGTGGATATATAGTGCCTTGTTTCCAGTGTTCCTGGGACAGGCTCTGGGTCCACTTCAACTCTGTATATGATAAACACTTTAGTAAAGATGCCATCACTTCCCCTCTCTCTCTCTCTCTCTCTCTCTCTCTCTCTCTCTCTTTCTCTCTCTCTCAGAAATGGGCTTCTTTCATAGTTCTATTACTTCTAATTGTAAGCTTCCTGTGTTTTTTTTTTTTTTTTTACAAAGAGCATTTACATTTCCCGAGAGCCACAAGAAGAAACCATTACAGTTCTAAATTTAGGCTTAACACTGTACACATCTAAGAAATCATAGACTGTTATAAGAAAGCATTACAACATAGGCATAATTATGCCCCATGACATCAAGTTATTTAAAAAAAAGTCTAGGTATTATTTTTCACAGTGCTGGAACGCTGAAAACAATGGTCTTCCTTTACCTGACTGAAGCAATACTGTATGTATGCAGAGGCTCATCGACAGCTACTTTGGGTTATTGATCGATTTCAAACCCACCTACTTGAGTGCATGTTCCTGGATTGCCCACGTAAGTTTCAACAAACACAAAAAGTGATTTTTTTCCTTTCCCATAAAGGTCACCACCAAGAGCAAAAGTTTCTTCACTCGGTTTAACAAAAGCAGATATGCAGTGGCGGAAGGGGGATTTTTCATACCAAGCCTTCTGCTTGTCTGCGTTCTCTCAGCCTATCTTTATGCACTTTATTTGCCACTTGGCTGCTGGTGAAAAGTTGAACAACAAAAGCTCTGGTGCACCATACTTTTCATGCAAATGCAAAAAAAAAACCCAAAACATATGATATATAATTCCCCTTGTCACTAACGATCTTGGGACTTCTGTGCTATCTCAGCTTCTTCAGCAAGCATCTGCCACCATACGCCAGCACTCTGTGCTCAAAGTCACCCGAGACAGCTTTTGAATATCAATCCTTCCTGACTTGTGTATCTTAGTGACTTGACTTGTGTATTGAATTTAACTTTGTGCACATTTCCCCCATTTGGCTGAATTATTTCATGCATATCTCCCCCATTTGACTGAATTATGCAGCCATAATGAAAATAAATGCTGAGTTAATAAAAGAGTACTTTATTTAGAAATATATAACATGTTTATAGACTTGCAGATGAATAAAAATCCATTATGCTTCTTTTCAGTACAAGGTAATGGTAATTGATATATAACCTCCTTTTACGCTTCCTACACATTTGTGTTAATGCTTTTCAATGCCTTTCACAAGGCCTAATCCTGTTCTGAGCAGTACACTCAGCCTGTATTTGTCCCTCCAGTCTTCTGTGCATTACCCAGAGTGCACCATCTGTGGAAAAGCTGCAGGTTCCAGATGTGCAATCAGCACCCGAGTCATTGGATGAAGATGTGGAGAGAGGGAAGGACGGGTGGAGAGGACAGACTGGAAAGGTGCAGGGCGTCAGGATGAACCATGAGATGCGGAGATACGGGTTTGGCTGGTGCAGCTGGGTCTATATGCAGAACAGATGATGGGTGACGCATTAACCCAAGCAGTCACCCGAACAGAGGCAAGGACACAGCTGCACACACACTCAGGGATGTTTTGTACAGCGAGAATAGTGGAAGTAATGGAGCAACACACATAAGGGCATGCTTTCAGTCTCTCTCACTCTCCCCCCATCTCTCTCATCCAGTGAGTGGCAACTCTGCAGGCTGAAACGCCTTGTTGATGAGAGAGGTCAGAGGAGAATGGCCAGGCTGGCTTGAGCCGAGCAGGCTGCATTAAATCTTCCTAAGCAGATAAGCAAATGTACAACATACTCAACTCATCTGAGGGAGATGGGCCACAACAGCTGAAAACCACTCCACTCCAGCCACATCACCCAGTCTGAAACCATGGCCTAACCTGCCTTCAGTTCAGGCTGGTGGGGAATGTTTTATTGGAACATGGGCATGGGGGACACGGTGGCTCGGTGGATAGCCATCGCCTTACTGCTAGGAGGTCCTGGGTTCGATCCCTGGGTGGGACGGTCTGGGTCCTCCCCGTGTTCGGTTCAGGTGTGCATAGGGAGCAGGTGTTTTCAAATTTGTAGTATAGCTCTCACACTCTGAGAGCTGAAATTGAGGGGTGTACTCACTTTTGTGATACACTGTCTAAGCATCTGTGGAAGCTTCTAGGCCTGTTTCTGCCACGAGAATGGCAAGTTATCATCATTTTGCAATTTTTCATGATTCTGGCAAAACCACAAATGTATGATAGCAGCGTGGCCGTAAAAAAGACTCTGGATGAAAGTGAGCAGCGTCGGCTGGCAGGAAGGTGTGAAGTAACACTGCGTCAAGTAACATCGGGATTCAATGCCTCAACAAACATCAGCGTGAGGACTGTGCAACATTCCCTCCAAGATCCACCAAGTATTAACTGCTATACCAGTTTTTCTGGTATTTCAGTGTCTATCTGAGTAGCATGTGCATCCCTTTATGGCCACATCACTTTACGTACCTATCTCATAATGGGTACTTCCAACATGATAATGTAACACGTCACAAGGTCGTCTTATGCTGTTGTCACGAGTTCAGGGCAATGTAGCTCAGCGGTCTCACCGATCAAGAGATCTGAATCCACGAGTCCCACTGAATCCTGTGGGAAGTGGCAGAATGAGAGATGTGCTGCATTATCTGATGCAACATATTGACATGGACCAGAAGCTTGAAAAAATGTTTACAGCACCTCGTGGAATCCATGCCATGAACAATTGAGCTAGGTCTTACCTGGTATTAGTCTGGTATTCCTGATAGTAAGTGCCTGGTGAGTGTATGTTCCCACGAACTGTCATCCTTCATCTGTTTTCATCCGAGGTAAACTTAAAAAAACAAAACCGCTTTCCAGGGCATATTTTCTCTGAACTGAACCATTAATCTATAGAAACGAATCCCATATGACTACAGGAGAATTGTATGAAAAACAGACAAAAGAATGCTTCATGTAATACGTCATTGCTCCAAGTTCAGGCTGTATCTGAATGCTTCATATCCAACCATATTTTATTTATCTTTTCCTAAAATGCTAAAAAGAAATCTTTTCAAGAATATTAGTGTATCTATAGACAGGTCAAGTGATACAGCAGTGTTACAGAAAAGGACAAAGGCATGCTTTCTTTCCTTACCTTCCTGATTTACAGCATGATGTTCTTTCTCATAAATGGGCCAGAATTAGAGAGGTCTAAAAAAAGATTCATGCACTTTGATGGACAATTATGGAGAAGGGAAACAGTTGGCACAGTAAATCAGAGACTGGTCAGTTCAGGCAAAGAGAGTTCATCCTTTAAGTTTACACATTTTTTTTGTCATTAAAAAGGACACTCAATGTCATCACTGGCCATAAAATGGAAGGGAAGGAGGACTCTCTTACTCCATCTCTCTCTCTCTCTCTCTCTCTCTCTCTGTCTTGTGTGTTGCATATCTAATATTGTCCAGAACCCTGCTAAAGGGCAGTTTTTATTAACCCATAACGCCTCCTACAGCATACTGATTCTGATGAATACATGGTTGTGGAACGGTGGTTATAAGCATAACTATTCTACTCATAACTGCCTCCGATGACACAGTTTGCTGTGGGGTTTAAGGTTTAAACATCCTTTCCCATACTGAATATTGTTGTAGTTTATGAGAAAGAAAAACTAATATGTGGGTAACGCACATGGAATGAATAATGCACAATCGCAAATGAAAAGGGAAAGCAGAGCCTTTGTGAGGCATCATATACATTGATATTTACATTTACTCTATATTTACATTTACATTTTACATTTAGGCATTTAGCAGGCGCCCTAATCCAGAGCGACTTACAAATAGTGGTTTAAGGTTACCATCAACAAATATATTCTGATACTAGCTCAGATGTCTATTAAGAGTACAATCAGGTCTGGATTATTATTATTTTTTTTAATGAAAAGGATACCTAGTTTAGGAATCTTTGGAAAAGAAAAGTTTTAAGATGTTGTTTGAAGATGGACAGAGATTGGGCTGTTCTGACACTTAGAGGAAGCTCATTCCACCACCTCGGTGCCAGAACGGAGAAGAGTCGTGGGGAGTGTTTGCCCTTGGTAGATGGTGGAACCAGTCGGGCGGTGCTGGAGGACCGAAGGGAGAGGGGTGCAGTGTGAGGGGTGATGAGAGCTTTGAGGTGTGTGGGTGCAGGTCCAGGTTTTGCCTTGTAGGCGAGCGTCAGGGTTTTGAACTGGATGCAGACGGCTATTGGACAACAGTGAAGGAAGCGGAGTAAGTTGAAGACAAGACGTGCGGCTGCGTTTTGGATGAGCCATAGTGGTTGGTCAGAGTTCTGAGGGAGACCTGAAAGGAGTGAGTTGCAGTAATCCAGTTTGGAAATGACCAGTGATTGAACAAGTAATGTTCAACATACTGTATATAGCAACATTGTGTCCGTCAATGTGTATATAAAGCAACAGACATCTGTGGAAGCTTCTAGAGCTGTTTCCACCATGAGAATGGCAAGGTATCACGGGTTTGCAAGTTTCAACAGCAGTGTGGCTGTAAATAGACTGAATGTGAACGTGACCAGCATCGGCTGGCGAGAATCGCTTCACGTGATAGGCATGCAACACTGCCTCAAGTAACATCGGGTTTCAATGCTGGGGCCTCAACGAACACCAGCGTGAGGACTGTGCAAGATCCCGTGGGGGACCTACCAAGTACTAACTGGTATACCAGTTTTTCTGGTACTTCAGTGTACTGTATAGTATATACATATACACCATGCCCACACCAATGTAGATCCATTTAACAACAACAATGCTTTCTCTATTTGACTTTCTGTTGACTTTGACGTTTTTGACCTTTACCCATAAAATATCCATTTTCAGATATCAGTATAGTTAGTACTTTTAGTATTCAGCACTACTATTTTAAGTCTTTTAGAAATAAATGAACCTATGTACAAAATTTGGTGTGTGAGCCTGCAGAATGACTGCATGCTTGATGTCGTTACTGGGTGCACAAACAGTCTTTACGAAGCCATTTTCACCGGTGCACATCACATCAAACACAACACAAACTGCATACATGTCATAAAAACGCTTTGTTTAGATCTGCAAGTGTGCGGAACAAGTGTTTGCTTATCTTATTTGCATTTTGATATGGAAAACAGCAAATTTTAAAAATGATACCCCCGAAAAAATGGGGCCATGAAAACTAACTATGGCTAACTAAAGTTTACTGTTGGACGCCGAATTGGAACGCATCCCTGCCTTGATCCTTAAGCATTAATTGGCCATGTTTACAGTTCTCTCTCATTAATCAAGAATCGACTAGCACGCCAGTTCCTTTCAATGCCTTTCTATAAGGTCATATACTGTTTAGCACCGATTTGCATCTCTTAGCTTAAGCACTAGGGGTTAACAGTTCATCTACATATAATTAAGTTTATCGTGCAGTCAGCGGTTTACAGTCTGCTCTATGTCACCTCATCCTATCTACTTCTCTAAACACTTTTTAAAACAGCAATGAATGACTACCTCTACACTACGCTTCACTACACTACACTACGTTACGCTACACTACACTACACTACACTACGCACTATAAGAGATAAGTTATCTAAAGCTAGGTGTGTTGAAGTGCGACACGGTGGTTCACTGGGTAGCACCGTCACCTCACAGCAAGAAGGTCCCGGGTTCGATCCCCGGGTGGGGCGGTCTGGGTCCTTTCTGTGT
>JAOTRJ010000004.1:20282333-20296900 GCA_028564905.1 Leptodoras praelongus | reverse complement strand
GAGAGAGAGAGAGAGAGAGAGAGAGAGAGATTTCACTTCACTAAAAAGAATCCTTTTTCCAGTGAGATTTCCTGGGAAAAACAAACAAGTGTCAGTCTTCCCGTACTCAAGGTGGTGGACGGAATACAACTTTATGTACAACATGATGCAATCACTGAGAAAAGATTACATGGAGCAGAGCTTTATAAAATATACCCATGTTCCAATAGGAATTTCTTCATGTTAAACTGAATGTTATTCATATACAGTTTATGACATGTATGTGTATGTCACTAAAACGTACACTCTATAGGTGTAGAATTGCAGACCAGGCTGCACACTCGGATGCTGCACAGTTTGTCAGCATCAATCATTGGAAAGGGAAAAGGACAACCAGCAATACTATAGATATGCAGCTGTGTCACTCTTCCCTGTGTCCCATACACTACTGTGCCAGTGTCATGTCATTGTTAGCTGGGAATGGTCCATCACCCAAATATTTGTAATGGTCTGGTAGTCCTTTGGTGGTCCCTGGGCAGTGATGGAAACAGAATAGCTATAGCAACAAGAGTAACTGTAGATCTACAAAGTGCACTTAATAATCTGTATAGTAATCTCTTACTATAACAAAGAATTAAAATTGGTATAACCTAGTAACCAGGACAAAGGATTGACATTGGCCAACAAAATTGGCCATCCTAGCCAATCATGTGCCGGCAACACTAGCCAATCATGAGCATCTGTGAGCTCATGTATACAGCAGTGGGAGAGAGCACTTTGCTCCAAGGGTATTGCACCTCTCCTTGATGTGGCATTAACAGCAGCTGAAAAAAGATGCTGTCGCTGACTGGTAGATGTCATAAACAAATTAGGGAAAAAATCTGGGAAATGCCAAAAAAAAAAAAAAAATGTAATGCATTTTGCTTTATGTCTTACAACAGCAATTGATTATTATAGGATATAGTGCATAATTTTGACATCCATCATTCCTCCAGGAAGAGGTAAAGAATCTGCTAACTTTTCATACATTACACACACACATACACATACTGAGAGGCGCACCCCACCAACACACTGCCTTCCATCACACTGACAATGCCTCAGCTGTGTTCAGAGAAAATAAGCAAGCGAAGTGAGGTAGGGAAGAAGGGAAGAGGACAGAGAAGACGAAGGGGGGCCCAGTAGTGGAGAAAGCAGAACTGACAGGCTGAAGAGGAGCTAGCAGGAAAACATCAGTGGAAAACTCATCACAAAGCGCAGCAATAGAGCAGCTCCCACGGTGCTCGGCAGGCCTCCTATCTCTGCGGCTGGAGCAGGTAATAGGAAACTGTAATCATAAAGACGGGGAGAGTTGAGAGCCACAAGAGCTTCCCCCATTCACCCTCGCTGCAGTGCTCAAAAACCCACGTCAGACTGAAGAGAGAGTTAAAATGAGAGAGAGTCTTCCACCTAAAAGCCGTGGCTCAGGAAATCTGGCTCGGATAAACAAGTGGAGAAACAGAATGTAGGAAAGAGGGGGTTTGAGAGAAATGCTGGAGTTGTCTTAAGGCAACAGGAGCATGGATATACACCGATCAGTTATAACATTAAACCACTTAAATATAGAGTAGGTTGCTTTCATGTCGCAAGACTAACAGCTCTGACCCGTTGACGTATGGACTCCATAAGACGTGAAGGTGTGCTGTGGTATCTGGCACCAGGATCTTGGCAGTAGATCCTTTGAGTCCTGTAAGCTGTTAGGTGGGGCCCCCATGGATTGGTCCTTTTTTTGTCCAGTTAATCCCACAGATGCTTGATTGAATTAAGATTGTGGGGATTTGGAGGCCAATTGACCTCTTTTTCACGTGCAACAATTTTTATGTATGTCAAAGTCACATCCACATGAATGCCAGGATCCAAGGTTCCCAGCAGAACATTGCGCAGAGAATCATACTACCTCTACCAGCTTGCCTTCTATAGGCACTTTTGGTGGCAGAGAGGGGTCAGCATGGGCTCTCTAACCAGCCTGTGAGCTGTGATACACTGTGGGTTCTGACACCTTTCTATCACAGCCAGAACTTTTTCAGCAATCCATGCTACAGTAGCTCTCCTGTGGGATCAGACCATACAGGATAGCCTTTGTTCCACAGACACATCAGTAAGTCTTGGGTGGCCATGATCTTGAACCCAGTTCACTGGTTGTCCTTCCTTGGACCACTTTTGGTAGGTAAGTATCCTTATACTTGCACATTTTTCTTGCTTCCTACACATCAACTTTGAGAACTGACTGCTCTCTAATATATGCCATACCTTGACAAGTGCAACTGTGATGAGATAATTGAGCTTCTGTACTTGTCAGTGGTTTCAATGTTGTGGCTGATTGGTGTAAATAAAGAAATAAATAAATGCAGATAATAAGAGCACTGTCGTTATTGATGCTAATTAACGGTTCCTGGGGGATTCCTAGGCTTCAGCTAGGTGTTTGTGGATGCAGCCCCTCTATATGCAATGTATTCCGGGGTCTACATTGAATCAGAAAACCCAGGAAAAGCAGTACCTGCTGGACTGAAGCAGAGGATGAGATTTTAATGCGTCATTTCCACAAGCCTGCTTGCATATAAACAGATTTGGCAACCGAACTTCATATTTATTCATTGAAACATGGAGATCGCAGAGTAACAAGCTCCCACCGCATGAACACTCTTTGGTTAAATCCATCAGAGCCTCTCAACAGTACAGCAGGTGTTTATGTATTTATGCTGTTCTTCTAACAAGCAAGAAATTGAAGGGTGGGAAAGAGAAAAAAATAGCTTGTTTTCAGGACTTGTCTTAATAGCTTCCGTCTGTTGCATAAGCTGGCCATGACGGAGAGCATGCTTTTTAAAAACAGATTGCTAGACTGTTGACATCTCTGGGGTTCTGAAGCACAGAACAGTGGTTTAATCCTTGCTGGATGATATCAAACTCGCCAATCTATCCCACTGTTCATGTCACAGTGCAAAGCACAAGGGACGAAAGTTGGTCTCGAGCATAAGAAATAAAGCGGAGCCATTCTGCTGATCATACAACGGCATGTTGGAGATCTCAGCAATCTCCCAGAAGAGAAAAGCCAAAGTAGGAAGTTTACTCAAAAATTCAACAGGTTCGAAGAATTAAAAAATATGGACCTAACATTGGTTTGCTCACATCATTTCCCCAGCTGAACACAAACTAAAATTATTGTTAACTAGTTAAGTTTCTGTTACAGTGGATCACACCTGCATTTGATCTGGCACAGGTTTTACACCGGATGCCGTGCATGACGCTGGTCCCAAGTCCATTAATTGGGTCTGGGACCAGCACTACAGTATGAGTGCACTGCACCCACAGTGGTTGATTTGACCAGAGGGTTAAGGGTCTTACTCAAGGGCCCAAGAATGGCAGCCTAGCAATGAAAAAGCTTGAACCCATGATGTTCAGAGCAGCAATCCAGCAGTAGTCCTAACGTAATGGAGCCACCACTACCACCAGAACACAAGATGTTCCAAATATAATGTTCAAAAAGCATAAACATTCTGCTAAACTAAAATCGTTAGCAGAATCATTTGAAATTGAGGCTGAAGTGCCCCAGGAACAACTAAATAAGTGTGTCAGAGCCTTTTTTACCCATCCATTAGCATACAGTGCATCAGTACATCTAGTTTTGGAGATATTCTCACTTTAATTTAGCTGGAAAATAGTTAACACTTTTGTTAACCTTTTGTAGTATTGTGTCTGAGTATATGAACCCTAAAACATTCTTGTTTTGCTCTACAGTAGCAGTGTGTAAGTGGTAAACATAGTTCTTCTGTGCAATTTATGACATGGCTGTCTCCCTTTACCAACTATCACTTGGTTGGGGAACCAAAAACGCAAGTCTTGGAGGATTTTTTAACCAACCATCCACCTCAGCTCAAATATGTACCCGTGTCTAAACTTCCAAACAGCAGCTAGGATGCTCTCCTCATTAACGTGAACAGTTGTGGGTGAAGGCAGTAGGAAGAAATCCTCCACAGTTGCTCTACGTAAAGACTTCACTGTTCTCCATAGGTAGCTAGTTCACTGAAACACAGACAATATTGCTTGGATTCAGATGGTGTTTGTGGTGCTCCAACACTATTGGCTCTTCCTGTCCAAATCTCAAGTCACCTCATGGGATTTCAACTATGAATCAGAAGAGACAATCCAATGGTCTTAAGTGTGAATAAAAGAAGGGTGATCATAAGTCATTCAAAGGAGATCAATACTGGCAAAATAAAGGCTTCACGCTGTAAGCTGGGGGCACAAACAAGACGTAGCAATAAGCAAAGCAAACTGAGACCTAATTAAGCTGAAGAGCTGATTAATAAATGTGATGCAGGTGCGATTGTGATTAGTAAATTGTTCAGCTCGAGCAGGTTGGCGGGATGTGTGGGCGTGGTACTCAGCAGGAGATTCTGGGAGACAGACTTCCTGGGGAATGTGACAGAAATACAGAGAAAAGTAACTTGCCAAACAACCAGGACAGTCCAATTTCAGGGAAAGCATGCAAATACAAGCTAATACATTACCAAAGAATCATGGTCAAAAACAGGCAAGGGTCAGGAGATGTATAAAACAAGACAGCCTAGGCTAGACAAGGATCCATGAACTTTGGCAAATATGCATAGGGTGGCTGTGAGAGTCTGCAGGGAAGCAGTGAAACAAAGGAACTTAAATAAAAGTTCCAGGAACTGGAATTTTGATCCCTAGAGGTCATATATAGCAGTGACTAAGACGAATTACTGACAGTTTCAATAAGAATTTTTCCAACTGGATGGTTCAGCGCCTTTCACAACAACTTGCTGGGTCTACTATAAATTTGTCTATGGCATTTTGCCTATCCCATGCAACTGTAAACAATTTATCTCGAAACATGCTGCAAAAGCCTATTTCTTTTATTGCGTTAATAGGAAAAATCCATTTCATCGTCAAATGCTCCTTCTGAGGACGGCCCCACACGAACATCCTGAAGATCCCCGTGAAAAGATACACTTAGAAACAATGGATTTGGCTTTGCAACTGATATCAGCAAAATTCCTGTGATGGCTAGGGCTAATTGCCTACTATAGGTACTATAGAAGGGATTATTATTATTATTTTTATAATAATAATTATAAAAACAGCATGGGTTCTCTATTGAGTCTGGACCCTCTCAAGGTTTCTTTCTCTTGACATCTCAGGGAGTTTTTCCTTGCCACAAAAGTTTGTGGACATCCAAACATCACACCTTTTCCTTAAAGTGCCCCACAAAGCTGTCTAGAATCTTCAGTTTCCTTTCACTGGAACTAACAAGCCCAAACCTGTTCCAGAATGACAATGCCCCTGTGCACAAAGTGAGTGTAGTGTCTGGTCTTCAGTGTTTCTTCAGTGTAATGCACAAAAGGTCATTGAGGTCTCTCTGGTAATTAATCATAATCAGGTATAGTCATGACATTCGGACTGCCTGAGGCCATTTGGTCTTGAGTTTGGGGGCCTATACAGGAAGGGGCCTTTTGACAATCAAATGTAAAGCATATGGTGGTGATTTGTAAACAAAGCAGAATTTAAACATCAAGGATTTCTAAGTGACTTAGACCAGACAGAATGATGCCAAGAGTCCATCTCTGGCCTACAGTATATAAGGAATTTCTTCAAGCGGCAAAATTCAGAGTATATCCTGGCTACGGTGCTCTCCAAGCTGTGCGCAAAGCTTGTAACCGATACTTGTCTGATTCTGTTATCATTTGATGTTTGTATTAATAAATTCCTTTACAAAGAAGAAGACGGTGTCAGCAGAGCCTCTCTACTTTGCATCATCCACAACAAAAGACACTACACAAGCTCCATGAAGACATGTTTTGCCAAGGATGGAGTGGAAGGCTCCAAGTGATCTGCACAGAGCCCTGGACCTCAACCCCACCAAACATGTTCGCGATGAACTGGAACACCAACTGCGTACCACACCTCCTCACCCAACATCAGTGTCTGACCTCATTAATGCACAAATGCCCACAGCCACACCCCAAAATCTTGTGGAAAAACTTCCCAGAATGTTGTAATAACTTATTATAACTGCAAAGAGGGACTCAATGTGGAATGGGATGTACATAAAGGTGTCATGCTCAAATGTCCATAAACTTCCTTCCCATAAACTACTTCCTTCCCAAAAAAAATGAATCTTTTTGCATTGTGCTGTCCTTTGTTTCATTGGTCCAGCTATTTGACTGAAAATTGCTTTAGCATTTAAAATGTTTCTCAATACAGGTAAATGGAAATGGTCAGTAAAGTTCTACAAGTGTTGACCAAACTTTCTTTTCCAGTTTAGCAGATAAATTAATTGTCGATGCCTGGGATTTTGGTAAAAATGACATTGGAAACATTTTTTTCAGGCACTTCCTTGTATAAGATGATAGCTTCATTTCACCTCCATCTCCTCTGGGTTTTAATAATTGTGCTAATTAGGAAAACAAAACCTATGCCACAAGTTTTTTTGAAGGAAATGGCATCGTTACAGAGCATAGGGTCTATCGCTTAGAATTTGCGCAGAAAATGAATGAAAATGTAGCCACTGGTCTCTTCCTCACATTAACATTTATATATAATTCCTGTTACTCTACAGTATATCAGTGCAGTCTGTTCATCACCACATGTATACTGTACTTCTGAAACCATAGGAACTTGATTATTGAATGATTATTTCACCCCTCCCCCTTTTCTTAGTCTTTCCTCAAAGCTTAAATGTTTCAATCAGGAACTATCTGATATAATTCAAGGGATTAAATCCCAAAAGTCAAACAATTGCAGTATAATCACCATGTCCTATTTCTGACTTTTGGCTATAAAACCTCTCAGTTTCTTTGTGAGTATAAACAGCTTTATGCACATGCCAAAACAGAAAAATACAAGAAGCTAACCTAATTAGGTATGAAATCTGCAAACTCTTTCTCTCCATCTTTCTCTGTCTCTCACACACACATACACACACACACTCACACACTCACACACACACTCACACACACACATATCCCACGGAGGGCAAGACCACTTCTTACCATGAGTGTTTGGGTCCATTCTTGGTTGGTGTGCAGCAAAAGTGCTGCACTATGTATTATGGTAATGAGGCTTTGCTTCTTTTTAATAAGCTTGAAAGTGGAGCATTTCGACTGCTCTTGCTCGTAAAGACAGACAGAATATTATCATCTCTGCGTCTGGGTGACACGGTCAGTGGTAGCTGAAGCTGCGCACACATAGTGCAAGCAATGCTTTAATTCGAAAATCTTACATTAGGTTTTGAGGTGTGAAAAGAATGGAAAGGAGAAAGAAAGAAGAGAAAGTGAGAGATGGAAAAGAGACAGAGAGAGAGAGTCTGAACACTGAAAAAGTAACAGTAAGCAGACATAATGCATGTCTTCTTAACTCAAATTCTTCTTCTTACCTCAAGATCAAATTAGCAAAACTCAGCAATTATCCAAAACCACAATTATCTCTGAAAGTACTGTAGTAATATTCTCTTTTTAATTGTTTTCATTTCTTGCCTGGAAACAGTACACGAGGGCACACTCAGGGTTCAAACTGTAGGTGTCTCTGCCAATGCGTCATGCGTAAACAATGAGGAAATACTTTCGCAGCCGAAGGCAAAAAAAAAAATAATAATAATCGATCACGTTCATGTTGGTATGTGAAGCACATTTCCTGTCCTGCCATAATTAAACATGCACTGTTCGCAATGCTAGTTTAAAGATATGAGCGGTTTGGAATGATTAATATCAGGTCATTCATAATTAATGTTCCACAATACAAGAGTAGGCTCTCTTCAACCCCGCGTCTCCGTATGAACTGGCATGTGGTCTTCAAATCGGTTCACGGAAAGTGTTCTGACTGACAGTACTTATGATGCAAGCTTCCTTTCAGAGTCTCTTCTATTTTGTCCCTTCAAACAGGGTGCTAGGACGAGGGCACAGCTCAGATCCCACCTCCAAGCCATTTCACCTCTCCCTAACTTCACACCCTCCCTCTTCAGCTCAGCGTCTCTATGGGATGTAAACAGACATTTCGCCATGCATTTTAAATATGAAAGAGAATTTAACCATATCCATTTTTTTCGCTGTCATTCTCTCTCCATCTCCCTTCCACCTCTCTCTCTCTCTCTCTCTCTCTGTGCCTGCGCTCTTTCACGAAACCATTAGAGAAAATGTACATTGTGTGCAGAGTGCAAGCAGGGACTCCAGCAAGACTAGCTATGACAGCATAACTAAATTGGAGAGCCAGAAGCTAACACAGACATGAGGGAGCCCTGGGACATAAAGCAGCCAGCCACTCAACCGTCAACAAACCTGAGTGAATGCATGAGAGTGACTGTGGGGGAGGGGGATCCAAATGTCCTAGTTTCCCAGAACACTCTATGCCCACAAACCCTCCAGATCTGCACCTTTACATAAGAAGAACAGCTAGTGACTAAAGTAAAGGCTGGACTAAACGAACATGTTATCAGCCTAGACTTAAACACTTTGAGTCCTGAACACTAAATGGAAGGCTGTTCCATAACTGTTTTGTAAGAGGAAGCCTGCTGTAGCCATCACTTTTCAGGGTACCAACAAAGACCCTGCACCTTTTGATCGAAGAAGGCGTGACGGATCATAACAGACTAAAAATTCACTCAGGTACTGTGGGTCAAGTACAATCAGTGCTTTAAAGTTTAATACTACAGGGTGGGCCATTTATATGGATACACCTAAATAAAATGGGTATGGTTGGTGATATCAACTTCCTGTTTGTGGCACATTAGTATATAGGAGGGGAAAAACTTTTCATGATGGGTGTTGACCATGGCAGCCATTTTGGATCCAACTTTATTTTTTCCAATGGGAAGAGGGTCATTCTCTGTATCACATCAATACCTCATGTCATGTAATACCTGTAGTATTCCATCAAAGTGTTGATAAGATGGGGTGATGTGATAGATCTTTTGGTTCTAGTAAGGATTCTGAGCTAGCAGATGTTTGCTGACAATTTCACTTGCAACTCATCTGCATTTACATTTACATTTATGGCATTTAGCAGACGCTCTTATCCAGAGTGACTTAAAAGAGTGCTTAGTCATTAACTTGGATTATCCAATGCTGGTTTACCTGAATTCAAGTTACTCTGAGCTATAATACTGCTAGATTTTTAGCCGTGTACTACCTATTAGACGCTATAAGTCCCAGAAGTATTCCTAAGCTACACAAAACCTGCGAAAACAAGACATATGGAATACAATAACTGCAATAATAAATACAATAAAGTGCGGTAAATACAAGTGCGGTAACAGCTTTGAGTTAGTGCTCATTCAAGTGCTCTCGAAAGAGGTGGGTCTTCAGTTGGCGTTTGAAGACAGCTAGCGACTTCGCTGTTCGGACACTCAGGGCGAGTTCATTCCACCACAGTATCTTCTGGATTGCTATGCAGCATCAGAATTTAGCCTTAGCAGGAAGAAATTTGAGTCACCATAGTCAATCCCAGGTAAATGTTCTACTTTTTCTTCTTTTGCATTAATGCTTTTCACTGTATTCCACAGAAGCGAGGATCTCTTTTGTCATCCTACATCATGAATCGTGTTACTGAATAAAATAGTGACCTGTTTAGCTACAGTACACGAGCTTATTTTAAAAGTTGGCACTCCACCATGGTGCTATTTAATATTTTAACAGTTTAACATACAGCTTAATATTTTAACACCCATAAATCAGTGTGCGAGAAATAAAAACCACCTTCATTATTCAGGGTCCCAACAGACAGCCTGCACCTTTTGTTCGAAGTAGGCTCGACAGATCAGTAAAGACTAAAAGTTTGCTCAGGTACTATGGGTCAAGACCATTCAGTGCTTTCTAAGACCTAAACAAAACGTTACAGAGTGAGTCGAGAGAAATCACAGTGCAGCTTACTTAGCAGTCTCACAACATGTGCAAAGATTCTGCAGAGCTTTGTGCGGGATGCTTTGGTTCACTTAAAACTGAGCAATTCCAAAACAAAAGGGATGGAGTCTTGGGGCAGGTCGCTGATTGTTTGCCGCTGTATAATGCTTAAAAATGGAGATTAGAAACCTAAAGGTATTAAATGGACCTCTAAATAGGCTGAATTAAAAACTTACTTAATACTCAGTGAGTTGTTTTGTTATTGCTTAATTTATTTTCAAGTAGATAAGAATGAACATATTGTATTAGGCCAAAACCTTAAGTCCACTAGTACACGCAATAGCGTACGCTTAAAATACTAGCATTTTCCCCACACAGTTTCGCCACACAGTAAAGCACTGGAAGTGACATCACAGAATGGCAAGTTGCACAAGTTGTCACTTTCACAAAAACATCTGAGTAGGATTTACCAGTTCATAAAGTGAGTTCATCATTGATTATGACTTGATGGACAGATGGACCTATACTGCTTCTATTTACCTTGGAAGTCAAAAGTTGGAGCTTGGAATGACATCACATTCGAGTTGATCGGATTCCAGTACAAGAAATCTAGCCAGTTGTTTATTGTTAGCAATAAGTAAATAAGTTTAAGAAAATGAAATGAATTAAAAACACTGTAGCAACATCTCCATAGATAGAAACTGGACAGCACTAGTGTATGACTGATTTACTGAGATGCAAATAAGACAGAAGTGCTAATAAACGGTATATTACTACAGCTTGATGCACAGAGCAGCCATCTTGGATTTTGAAGTCGCTGAAGTTGTTGAGGTTCCAAATCAGAAATCTGTCTTCAGTGGCCGTTATGGTTGAAATTTCTGATTGGGAATCAGTCAGACTTTCTGACTTCCTGATGTCTGATTAACCACCAATACTGTAAATAAATGGGAGGGAAATGAACCAATAGGTCAACAGAATAGCTAGCCACTTTTTTAATTGTAGATTCAGAAGAGCAGTGGTTTAGCCCATGAATTTCCTGTTGAAATGGAAAAATCTGAAAGTGATGTCCAATGACCAATCAGCATTTTAGTGACCAAAAGTTTTAACCCAAAGAGCTTCCAGTAGTATAGGTTTTGCTTCCTGCTTAATGCTGGCACCAAAAACAACATGTGACACAAAGATTCAGATTCAGATTCAGGATTCAGAATCAGAATCTTTGTGTCACATGTTGTTTTTGCCGCCAGCATTAAGCAGGAAGCAAAACCTATACTACTGGAAGCTGAAAGAGCAGCCAGAGTACCGGTGTCAAAAAGTGAAAAGTAAATTGTGCAGTGGTTGCAAAAAGCAAGCAGGGAGCATACTAAAATCGTAACATCTCGATCAGTACCAAAATCGCCTTGATTGAATGACTACATTGATATTTTGTCATTCTCTCTCTTGCTATTTTTGCCATCTTTTTGGTCCTTTTGTTCTTCGGAGCAGCTGGGTTTGAAGAGCTTCGCTGAGCGGACGTCTGGGCTAACGCTGGAGGAAGATACAGAGGGACCGTGTGTGTTCACCTCACCACAGATAAAAATAAGCGTCGAATTTGCAGGCTAAACATAACCACTCCGACGTTACCCGCGAGAGGGAAAGTAAATGTGATTTTTGTTCTCATTTTTTTTTCTTCATCTATAACCTCTTTCTGAAGACTCCAAAACAGCAGATAGGCTTGGCAAAGACGGATTTCGCTATGCCTGACTTCCTTCTTCTACATCGATGCTTTTCTATTGTATTCTGCCATTCTACATCATGAATCATGGTACTGATGAAAACAGTGACATGTTTAGCCACAGTACACGAGGTGGCTTTATTTTAAAAGCTGGCACTCCACAATGCTGTTATTTAATATTTTAAGAGAGATAAATCAGTGGGCAAGAAATAACTTAATACATAAAATTGCAGCCAATTATTTTCAGCACGCCTGATATATCTGGTATAAATTAGCAACAAATTAATATGCGGAGTTTGCCGCATTTCAAATGCTCTCCGAGCTATTTCTCTGATGTTCTGCTTCTCCGTTGGTCTATCAAACCCCTTTGCGTTTCGCACTTTATTTGACTCCATCCATTTTTCCAGCCTAGGATGAGTGTGTCCCTGAATAAAAATGAGAACTGCATCTGTGGGTGCACTGACGCTCCTGCCATCTGTCCAAGGAATCAGATTTACACTCCAATATCTTCATAAGTCTTTCTTACACACACACTTACACACACTCACGGAGCAGCACATGGACCAAGACGCACCCAATGACACCTGAAGGTCCCGGCTTCAGCTCCAGGGCTCGGTGATCTGAGTGAGTGATGTGTGTTTTAAAAATGCCTGCAAGTAATGGTGGAGCCGGTGAATGAGAGAGTGAGAGAGAGAGAGAGAGAGAGAGAGAGAGAAAGCAAGTGCGGGAAGCAGAAAATAAAAGAGGTTTATCAAACAAAGAAAAGATACAGGACACTAGAAAACATGAAAGAAATAGATGAAGGATCGAGAATGAAAAAGGAAGAAGATGGAAAGCAAATTTGGAGATGGGCAGGAGATATGAGTTTTTGTCTATCAGCCGATGAGAGAGCCACCGGGAATGAAGTCAGAAGCCTGCTGAATTATATTAAATCTGTTGTCAGGTCTAAGCACTTGTCTATCTCAGCCTGGTGTTGCAAACGATTACTTACAGACTCCTCAGACAGAAAACTAATGGCTTTCTAAGATAGAGACTGAGATTGGATACAACCACTAAAGAAGATTAGAATGATAATTTCCAAAGATATTGTGTGTGGGAGGGGTGGATTTATGAAAATTACTTTCACACCGATATCCAGGCAGAAGCTTTCGAATTCTGTTTTAAAGTTGTACACTGAAGTACCAGAAAAACTGGTAGCAGTTAATATTTGGTAGGTCCCCAACAGGATCTTGGAGGGAACGTTGCACAGTCCTCACGGTGATGTTTGTTGAGGCCCCGGCACTGAATTCTGATCTTACATGAGGCAGAGCTGTATGCCTTTTTACGGCCACACTGCTGTCATTCGATGTCAAGTTCGAGGTTTTGCCAGAAATATTGTAGTCACCCTTGTACACCCTTCGATATGCTATGACCCATCTCACAAGCTCCAACTAGTAAACCGCTTTGAAAACATCACAAAATCTTGTGATAACTTGCCATTCTTACTGAGAAAGCAGCTCTACAAGATTTCATAGATATCTATCACTTTATATACACACTGGCGGATGCAACCAAAGATATGCACAGGTGGTGCTGCTATGTATTTTTCATCGTGCCAGTTTTTCTGGCACTTCAGTAAATAGTATAATATATGGACATTTGTAAACTGACTACCTTTTATAATGCTGCATACTGTGTATTTTCAATATATTACCATTGGTATATTATACTTTATAACCAATTACACCAATATTACATTATTGGTATGGTATACTTGAAGAGTAGCAGACTAGATGCCATGTGTTTCATATGATATAGTATTTTTTATTTTAATAAATAAGATTTATTAAACTTGTGCTTTATTATTTCAACTAATTAATTTTCAGTGTTAGTTCTGTATTCTTCTATTCCAGTCACATTATACTAGCATTTTAAGAGTATGTTTTCATCCAGAATTTTAAAACTGTACTTACTGAAGAGATTTCAAGAGATTTCATCAGGCACTTTTGTAGTAAAGCACTGATCTTGTTATCAGGCTCTTTAGCGTTCAAATCCTCCTTGTGCTAAGTCTGTTTCAACTCCTTTAATCTCAGAAAAAAATCTCATGCTTCTTTTAGTTTGTCTCATTCTACTTTCCCTAAGGAATTTTAGCAGAACATTTGTGATAGCTACATGAATCACACATGTGAATCCTAATTACATTTCCTGAGATATGAAAGAAAAAAATACATACTTGGGTTATACTTTTTAGGAACATCAGCATTTGCATATTTGCTGATTCTTGTTGCAATGATGAAATCATCCTTCTAAAAGCGATTATATATGGAACAGGTGCACCATTAGGACCATCTCCTTTTCTCTACACTCATTGTCCATTTTCTCAGTTCCACTTACTGTATAGCTGCACTTGTACTGTACTTCATCTGTTTCTCTACACACTCTGTTAGTCCCCTTTACACTGTGCTCTAATGGGCAGGACCCCCACAGGACTATATGGGTGGTGGGTCATTCTCAGCACTGCAGTGACACTGATGTGGTGGTGGTGTGTTAGTGTGTGTTGTACTTGTGTGAGTGGATCAGACACAGCAGTGCTGCTGGAGTTACTGCTGTTACTGCTGGACTAAAGATAGTCCACCAACTGAAAATGCATCCATCAACATCCTTTAGGCAATCCAATGAAGGATTATAGGATGACTAACACAAACTGTGCAACAACAGACAAGCTACTGTCTCTGACTTTACATATACAGGGTGGAGCAATATGGTGGATGTGTCTCATAGAGTGCACAGTATGTCAACACAATGTTTAAAAACTCGTCCTGCATCCTGTGAGCCTTAATGAAGGATTAGAGGATGACTAACACAAACTGTGCAACTACAGACGAGCTACTGTCTCTGACTTTACATCTACAGGGTGGAGCAATATGGTGGACACAGTGTTTAAAAACTCCAGCAGCACTGCTGTGTCTGATCCACTCATACCAGTACAACACACACTAACACACCAC
>JAOTRJ010000004.1:20236508-20251057 GCA_028564905.1 Leptodoras praelongus | reverse complement strand
ACAATGTAAATAGTCATGAAAATAAAGAAAACGCATTGAATGAGAAGGTGTGTCCAAACTTTTGGCCTGTACTGTAGGTCCATGATTTTTTATCATAACATAAAATAAGAAGAGTCAGAAGATTTAAGCTGGCTGGATATGAACCACCTTTACTTGACTCATCATTGCCTGTTTGCATGAACGCCATCATAACAGTAGATCCTTGGGCTCAGGTACACAAAAAAGCAGATCTTCACTGTCTTGTAAAAGCCATACAACCTTTTATAATATCTTGGACCACCTGTGTACTGGGTTTTTTTTTGTTCATTTTTCTTTAGTTGATTAGTAAGGGTACTACTTGAGTAGCTATGTCCTTCCTCTCTTGTCCATTTAGAAGCTATCACAGGTCTGGTTAGATCATATTCAATATCATCAGAAGCCACGAACGTTTCAAGACACTCACCAGCTGCATAAAATTATAGGCTAGAATTGTTTGCGAATCAGTTTTCTGAGTCCATGACACTTGATGTGGTTATGCAAAAGAAAAAAACACGGGTTTCAACCAAGGACCAGCTAAAGTGTCTGTTTTGAATGTGAGTTCACATAATACTATGCTAATTGAGCCCCAGTAATGACACTTTACATGGATGACAGCTCCATCTCCATGGTAAAAAAGAAACCAGAGGAGATCTGAGCACATGAACAGCATGCTGTACACTCCTAAGCTCAATCAATACTGCACTCTACATCATACAAGTACCTGTTCAAGCTGTTACTCTAGAAAAAAAAAAGAATGTATTAGAAAGAGTGCATTAATATCAGCATGTGTTTTGCCTTGTAGCCAAAACTATTGTCTGTTAAAGGAAACGAATCAACATATTGGCCGATCTGATTTAAGAACTCAACACCCCTGTGGTATAAATGTATATAAGGGACAATTAAATCCAGCAATTCTTGGAAATCCTCTAAGAACTTGATACAGCATATGGTGCTTTCATAAGCCATCGACTTACTCATTAGGGTGCATGGGTATAAATGTGTGTACGTCTGTATTTCTCTTCAGACAGAACTGCTGAGGTGTGTCCATTCCCTCTGTCTTAGGGCTAATCCAAGGGTCAGATATGACTTCTCTTCAGTTTGATGAAGTGTTTACCATACCCACTATGCCGTCCTTTATTTTATTTATTAGTTCATGATACTAGTGCATAAGCTTTACAGGTCACATTTTGTGGAACGAACCCAAGAGAGACACAGGACTCACTCACCCAAGGACAATAAAGTTGTTAAAATAAAGTGAGTTAAAGCCAGAGTTCATGGTTTGAGCTAACTTAATAAAGGCAGGGGTGGCTCAGTGGTTAAGGTGTTGGGTTACTGAATAGAAGGTTGGGTGTTCAAGCTCCACCACCACCAAGCTGCCCTTGTTGGGCCCTTGAGCAAGGCCCTTAACCCTCAACTGCTCAGTTGTATAAATAAGATACATGTAAGTCAGTTTGGATAAGGGTGTCTGCCAAATGCTAAATGTAAATGTAATAACAAAGCCTTTTTTTTTCTTAAAGCATTATGTCTATGGTACACGCAGAGGCCCACAAATACGGACATATTGCATATACGGATTACGGAATTCCTTATTTCCTTATATTCCTTAATCATCTGTTTACTCACTTACATCTGCTTTTCCCTTTGAGAAAGCAATTGAAAAGAAAGCACACAATAGAGTGAGTCACTGCCCGACTCTGACAAAGAGGAAATCTGTCTGCTATCAGAAAAAAAAAATTCAATTTAATGTGATAGACATCTGGACACATTGATCCATCATCCGAGTCAATTCAATTTCATCTGTTAAAATAACACAAGTGAAAGAAAAGAACAGCTCAGGAAATTTGAGCAATACAGCAGAGCTTTGAAACTCACTTGACTTGACAATTTGCTTCGGCTCTGACAAAACTGTGTGTCAAACTTGTTATGTGAGGAATACGTCTTAAAATGTAATATATTCGTTCGGTTATAAACCGCTATAGAACTTTAAATACCATTTTGCAAATGAAGACATAAATAGTGAGTAAAGAACGAGATGGCTTGTGCATATTTTCTGCCAGTGTATTTTAACTGAACCCAGACAGCACAATAGAATAAAGGGAAAAAAAACCCAAATTGGGCTTTAAATTATCCTAAATCACTACAAAGCCTCTGTTGTGACTCGCTAAACAACTTTTCCTGAATACTGATAAACAATAAATCAATTAAGACAAATCTGAATTTCCTTTGAAATGCTGATATGTCGTCGTTTTATAATTCATTCTAATCACAACTATACAGAAAGTCATGGATTGTTTTTCCCCTTCCTTGCTTGTTTATTCCCCATCTTGCACAGAGACATAAGGCATGCCCCACTTATCAGTCTCGCCACCTTGTTTGGTTCATCTCGCAGCCTATCCATAGAAGACCTATAATTAAGTTCATTTGTCTTGGAAGGATGGAGGTGCAGCTTGATCAGCAGGCTAACGAGGGACTCTGAGCCTTCCTCGGGGGTCTCATAAAGCGACCATGGAGCCTCAGAGGCTAGTCAGGATTAATGTGTCTGTACTGGCTAAAATGGGCCACTACAAGAACAAAGGGGTTATACATTTAATATGTGGCATGAAGAGGATTGTGTAACTGTAGTGTAATACAGTATTGCTGATCTTACACCAGATTAGAGCTGTGACACTATGCAACAATCTGTATCTGCTCCAAATATGTGTATTTGGACAAATGACAGATGATACTCCATTTCCAGAAATGTTGGGACACTTTCTAAAAATGCAATTAAAACTGAAATCTTTATGCATATCTGAAGTTACCATTGATACACAGGCATAAATTGGTATTTTGGAGAAACATAGGCTGCTGTCAAGACAAAATGTTTTCCAAGGAACTCCATGGCTATTTCAGCAGGACAATGCCAATACTTATTCTGCATGGGTTAAAAGAGCATGGCTTGACAGGGCTGCCTACAGTCCAGATCTGTCTCCTATTGAAAATGTATGGAGCATCATGAAGAAGAGAATCAGAAAACGGCCAAAGCAAGAATCGGCCAAAGTTCCAATTGCAAAACTGCAACAATTAGTATCTTCTATTTCCAAACAATAAAAAGTGTTATTGAAAGAAAATCATGTGACCCAGTGCTAAACACGCCACTGTCCCAACTTTTCTGAGTGTGTTTCAGATATCAATTTCTTTGTTATTTAACAAATAGAATGAAGTGCATCATTGAAAACACTGAAAACCTTTTTTTGTCCTATTGTCTGTTAAATACAACCCCAAGTCCAATGAAGTTTGGATATTGTGTAAAACATAAATAAAAACAGAATAGAGGCCAAAGAGGAAAAGGACTGTCTGGATTGTTATCAGCGCAAAGTTCAAAAGCCAGCATTTCTGATGGTATGGGCTGTGTTAGTGTCCATCATAAAAAAATTCAGAGAATCTGGAGAAATCTCTGCAAGTAAGCGGCAAGGCCGAAAACCAACATTGAATGCCTGTTAACTTTGATCCCTCAGATGGCACTACATTAAAAACCGACATCATTCTGTAATGGATATTACCACCTGGGCTCAGGAACACTTCAGAAAACCATTGTCAGTGAACACAGTTCGTCACTCCATCTACAAGTGAAAGTTAAAAATCTATCATGCAAAGTGAAAGCCAAATATCAACAACACCCAGAAACACCGCCGGAAATCATGGATGTTATGTCCTCTGGGCCAAAGAGGAAAAGAACTGTCCGGATTGTTATCAGCACAAAGTTAAAAAGCCAGCATCTCTGATGGTATGGGGGTGTGTTAGTGCCCATGGCATGTAAACACACCCCTGTCCCAACTGTTTTGGAATGTGTTGCAGGCATCACATTTAAAAAAAATAGTGAATATTTGCAAAAAAACAATAAAGTTTATCCATTTGAACATTAAATATCTTGTCTTTGTAGTGTATTCAATTGAGTATGGATTGAAAAGGATTTGCAAAGCATCGTATTCGGGTTTTTATTTATGCTTCACACATCCCAACTTCATTGGAATTGGGGTTGTAAAAGTTCAGCTGATTCAGCACATTACAGATTTCTGTTTTTGTTGCATTTTAAGAAAGGTGGAAAAAAGACATTTCTGGAAATGGGGTTTGTGAAATAAATATGTAAAAAAAAAAATTAAAGCCACATCGACAAATTGATTTGTCTTTATCAGGCAAAATTGTTTATGCAATTTTATCTGCCAGCAACTCCTTCCTCCTTTTGGGCAAACCAACAAAATGCAGAAGTAACATCCTCGTGCACACTTAAGTCCTTTCTGACCTCAGATTTTGAGCCGTGTGGGGTTGAGGGATTTGCACATCATTACAGCTCTTCCAAATGGAATTCAGGCAACAGCCTCGCACACAGCACATAGCCATAAAATCATCCATTCATGTTTATTTAGGGTGTTTCTTTATGAATAATTAGATTTGTTTAGTTTGTACTTGCCCAATGTACAGAATACAAAGCCAGTGAAATGAAGTGAGCATCAAACCAGTAACAAGTATCCCTGAGGTAGGATGAGAGTAAGATGGCAAAACAATGCAGAAATTCAAAGATAGTTCAGTGCAAATGGAAAGGTATGTACTGAACAAGGGTCTAGTGACATGAGGGAGTGAAACACTACCAGACAAACTACAACAAAACTGCACTGTTGCTTAGCCTGCTCTTGAGACATGTCCTTGACGATGCTTTTCAGCCTTCATAGGCAGTGTCTTCGATGGAGGGAAGTTGGGCACTGGTGATGTTTTTAATGGTTTTCACCACTCGCTGGACGATCTTGTGGTCTGCAGCTTCTGTCACACTGAGATACAATTTATCCCAATGGACAGGCCAAACCCTACCCCATGTCTCCTCATCACAGGACAGCTACCAATCAGGGGCAGGGGTGGCTCAATGGTTAAGGTGTTGGGTTACTGAATAGAAGGTTGGGGGTTCAAGCCCCAGCACCAGCTACCTGCCACTGTTGGGCACCTGAGCAAGGCCCTTAACCCTCAACTGCTCAGTTGTATAAAATGAGATAAATGTAAATTACTCTGGATAAGCGTGTCTGCCAAATGCCTTAAATGTAAACATACATTTAACCAATAATGGTGAAAGCCATCACATGCTTCCTTTGAACCAGCTGACCACATCTTTTTCAAACTGCTACTCATCCAATGTCAGGGGGTGGTGTAACACACACTATTGCTAAAAGAGCTATCCACCCAGTTCCATATACCAGAGCTCACAGATGCCCATGAATAGCTAGTGTTGCTGTGATTGACAGGAAAGACAGAGTATTCCAATTTTGCTCTCTTGGACTCACAGCCATGGATGGTTGTGGCATCACAGGGATTCGATCTATAGTGTTTTAACCCATACACAAGACATTTTGGTTTTGATCTAATTCTATATATTCTAGATATATCCAGTTGTCAGAATGTTCTACTTGAGCTGCCAGCTATGGAAATGTAAAATGTTCATTAATCCTCAGTAAACTTTTCACCCTCATCAGGGTTCCCATGGATCTACAGCCTATCAAACTCACATCTAGGGGTTCATTTAGAAAAGCCAATCCAGGACAGCTAACACAGACATATAAAACAGTACTGAGACAGTAACCCTGAGCTGACAATCAAATCCAAGGACCCGGAAGCTACCCATTACACCACCACGCCCCCCTTAATGTACAATGACATATTGATTTTAAAACTATGATGGCTGCCATACACGGTATACATTCTTTAAAGACACGGTTAACTAGTGAATGCAGTGACCTAGTGAATTATATACAAAGAGCTGGTACTGTCATGTTGATATACTGATTTAATCATTTTCATAAGAGCTTTATATTCATCATACATGCATTTGTAATATAAGAAAATATTTCCTGGGGGACCCAGTGCTGCAGTTTTACATCATTCTCTGCACCTGCTTAATATCAGGAGTTGTTGAATCCAGTGTGTTAGAACAGCGTCCCAATGGACCGGGATAGAAAACCGCAGCTGTAATGAGATATGCAATGCAGTATAGAAATGCAAGTCTATAAATAACATCCCTGCATATTATAGTAACAACAGAGAGCTTCTCCTAATATTTCTGTCGAGCTTTTATGTTTATATTAGACCACAGTTTATGAGCAACAGGGGGGCAAAGTAGATCAGAGCAATTGAAATGGAGTACCTCCGAACCGTGATCGATTGACGTGGCTCCATGGAGATAATCCATCTGCTTTGGTAGTCAGCTGGAGCCCAGATGCCAAGGTGCGACTCCCCCAATTTACTGCTCATGATCCTGCTTTGCTAAATTCTAACGTGGATCCGATACCTTCCAAATCCAGCACTACTATCTCCCTTAGGCATTCTTGCTGTTCTGCAGTCCTTTTAACCCAGGGAGCAAATGGAATGGGGGAATAGAAAGATGAAGAAAGATGAATATTAGAATACTGGGCTGCATATATCAGGCCAGGCCTTGATTAGAGCCAGGCTCATACTGGCTTTACAGAATAAGAAGAGGGCTGTTATTAAGGTAGATGATTATTCAGAGATTTCCAAAACCCCAGTGGTGAAGGCTGGCCTATATAAGCTTTTTACACTCCCACTGTACCTTTAGTGACACTGTCAAGAGGAGACATACTAGGCACAAAACATTCCCTCAGAGACAACATAGACTTCGCTGCTCGCTTTTATGACTTTATGAGTTTTTTGCTTTATGTACTGTAGAGTCAGAGAGTTCAGAGACAGATTAAACTCTTTGTTCATCCCCGTGCTTGTGCACTGTACACTGTTTAATTTTCCCTCTATGGCAGTCAAGTACCTGAGCAAGCTTTTACAAGACAGCACATAAATGAAAGCATAGATTTTAGAGCCATAACAAACTGTTTGCCATTCACTCAGGATACTGTAACACACACGACTTGACAGCACACGTGTACAGAATGGGTGAGGATATGGATTCTTAAGCACCTACTTCTTTGGCCCTTGAGGCTGGCAGTGCTGTTTTGAAAGTTTTTTTAATTTATATATATATATATATATATATATTTATATATATATATATATATACATACACAGTATATATATAGACTCACCAACTCTTAATGTGAACATGTGCACCTGCTCATTTATCCAATCAGCCAACCATATGGCAGCAGCGCAATGCATAAAATCACACAGATACGAGTCAAAGGCTGCAGAATGCACAAAACATCCAGCACATGACAGTTCTGTATTATGAGCATGATCAGAAAGGTCAGAGTCGAATGCCCAGATCGATTCAAGCTGACTAGAAGGCTGTAGAAAGTCAGAGAACAATACTTTACAGTCACGGTGAGGAGAAAGGCATCTCAGAAAGCATGATGCTATGAAGGATAAGAAATTATTTAAGTTTAAATAAATAAAGGCACAAATAAAAAGTTTAGTAATATATGTTTAATATGTTTTTAAAAAGATGTCTTGAATTTATTTCTATATTTCCATACAACAACTGTCTTCGGTCTATTTATTTATTTCTGTTTTTCCTACATTATTTCTGTATTTCCACATTTCTACATTTATGTATTTTTTTTTATTTCTTTATTTATTTATTTCTGTACTTTTGCCTTTCTTTATTTAATTCTAAATGACCAAATTTCTACATTTATTTATTTCTGTATTTTTTACATTACTACATTTATTTATGTATTTTGTACATGTTGTTTTTTTCTGTAGGGCGACACGGTGGCTCGGTGGGTATCACCATCGCACGGGTTCGATCCCCGGATGGGGTGGTCTGGGTCCCCCCGTGTTCGCTTGGGTTTACTCCGGGTACTCCGGTTTCCTTCCACAGTCCAAAGACATAAACATTAGGTTGATTGGTGTCCAAGTATGTGTGTGTGTGTGTGTCCTACGATGGACCCTGTTTAGGGTTGTTCCTGCCTTGCGCCCTATGCTGCCGGCTAGCCACCGGCTCTCCTGTGACCCTGAAAAGGAATAAGCGGTCAAGAAAATGAATGAATGAATTTTTTTCTGTATTCCCACATTTCTACATTTATCTATTTCTGTATTTTTTACACTTCATTTATTTCTGTACTTTAACATTTTGTCATTTATTTATTTCTGTATTTCCACATTTTTTCATTAGTACCCCTTTTAGGACTGGCCACCTAATTAGCATATGGACACACATATACATAAATAAATAAATGTAGAAATGTGGAAATAAATGCAGGAATGTGGAAATGCATAAATAAATACATGTCAAAATACAAAAATAAATAAATGTAGAAATAAATAAATAAATGTAAAAATAAATAAATAAATACCACATTAATAAATAAGTACCACATTTTTGTATGGATGGAATGGAATATGACATTTTCATATTCCCTTCTTCATGACCAAAATGCATTTATTAATTCATTCATTTATATAATAAACTCTTATTTGTGCATTTATTTATTTATACTTACATCATTTCTTATCCTCCATACAACCCATCACACCTTGAGGTAAAATTGCTCCAGCAGCAGGAGACCACATCAGAACAGAAATCTGAGCCTACAGTAAGCACAAGTTCATCAAAACTGTGTGGTTGAAGATTGAAGTCTGGGTGATGTTTTTTTTTATTGTCTTCAACTGTGAACCTGTGCCTACCATGGTAAACCTTTCAATTAATAAACAAACAAAATCCCGGCTGCCAGGTTACATCACTGCTGTTGTGCTACAACCACAACCCACGAGCATGCATTTGTGCTCCAATTAGCCATGCACAGACAGTGATTTGCTTATTGTGCTTAAAGTCATTCAGGCTGAACCTTGACTGTATGCATGCTTGTCATGTTGTATTAATAGAACAGTAGACATTGTAGCCTAAAGGCTGATTCATACTTGAGGTCTTTCAGAATTCTTTATGTTCTTTCTCATTTGTATTGTAAATAATATTTTTTTTTACTGTTTTTATTTACACAGCCACATAACTGATGGATGAACCTAAACTGTAATGTACATTTATTATGCAGTCTGTTCTTGAATAGCATGATCATCATGTAGTGATCATCATAGATGTAGATTAAAAAGGACAGCGTATGCTGTTTGTTCACTGTCCCACTGTCTCATGAAACATTTTTATATTGTAATGGCAGCTGTCAACTTTAGTTGTCCTCGTTCTCAAGGTGTCACTCACATACAGTAGTTGTACATTAAGGTAATCGCTTAAATGAAGTCAGCAGTTTGCATGTGTAGTGTGGACCAAGCAGTCTATGTTGATCAACAGATCTGTCTTTGATTGATTGCTAGTTTGGATGCATGATATGTGCTTAACAATAAAATGTCTTCTATGTTTAGTTTTTTGGTGTATAATCTTACTATACAGTGAAGTGCCAGAAAAACTGGTGCAACCCTATGCAAAATACATAGCAACCCCACCTGTGTGTCTGCCAGTGCCTATATAATGCGATAGACAGATATGGATGCTTCTAGGATTAGTGAGGGTTAGTTATTATACCAAAATGCACTTTTTTTGTACCTATATTACTATATCATATGGAATACATGGTATCTAGTCTGCATCTCTTCAAGTATACTTACATACCAATGCTAGTATATAAAAAGTACACTAGTGTGTGTACTAATTCAGCAGATGATTATGTTAAATACTCTGTATTATTAATATTAAATGTTTGTCAGTTTATAAGCCTATGAAAAATACATAGCATTTAGTAGGTAGAAACAAACTTTAGATTTTCACATAAGAACATTTCAAGGGTGTACAAGAATTCTGGCAAAACCTCAAACTTATGACAGCAGAGTGGCTACAAAAAGACTCAGGGTGAATGTGACTTGCGTCGGCTGGCAAGAATCGTTTCACATGATAGGCGTGCAACACCTATCACCTATCAGAATTCAATGCTGGGGCCTCGACAAACAACATGAGGACTTTGCAGTGTTCTCTCCAAGATCCCATGGGGGACCTACCAAGTATTAACTGCTATACCAGTTCTTCTGGTACTTCTGGTACAGTATATAGTGCTTGAATCAATTTGCAAAAGTTTTGATCCATCTGCCATTTTACTAGTGAATGTATGCAAATGACCAGGGCAGGAAGTGATGGTGTAATAAATAGCAAGAGAGTGTGGTGTATAATTATGCGTGATTGAGACAGTAAAGAAAGTAGTGTCACTATACTATACTTGGACAGTCAGCCTACAGAAAAAAAAAGATTATTTTTACAATTTCTCAACAGTAAATCTTACAGCATTTCCTTATATTTCAAAATGACAGTAAATTATATTAAAATTACAAGAATTTACTGTTTATTAAAATGTGCCATGTGATTTAAAAAACAAACAAATCTATATAAATTTTAATACTTTAAATGTTCTGTTTTTAACAGCTTTTAGATTAGATTTTTTAACAAAACTGACCGTAAAAAAACAGCATTCTTTATTGAGAAAAGTAATTGATTGAGTAATTTACACAAAGTAAGCGTACAGTTAACCTACATTCAAAGAAATAAAATAATTTTATTTTTTAAGTTTTTTAATGTATTTAAATAAAATAAAGCAGATTTTATTTGCAACACATCTAACAGTTAATTTATTAATTAATTAATCATTTATACTAAATGTTTTTGTTTGATTTGTAAGAATGTAAAGCAGTCTTAGATTTACAGTATTTTTTTTTTATAATAATAAGGAAACGGGTATGCTGTGAGCAAAAGATGACAAAACTTATTTGGGTTTTTTTTTTATATTATTTTTTCATTTTAGATGTCGTTCATTTCCTGAAGGAAATGCATGGTGCTTGAAAAGTGCTGTAAATACAAGAATTAATGGGGACTGCAGGTGTTCCCCATTCATTCCTATGGGAAATTAATTAATAAATTAATTTATTTAATTTATTAAAAAATAAACTTGAATTTATTAAAAATGATAAATCAGATTGACTCCATACATACATAGCACACCACACAGTGCAATTATCTCCTCAATGCTGTTTGAACCATGTCTGTATGGTAAGCAGTTTGGACAGCATTAATCGCAGAATTGCAATAATAATAATAAGAAGAAGAAGAGTTATGAGGGATGGTAATATGGTGCTTGTCAAGCATTATAACTATAGTAAAGATTATTACGTTCTTTTACTATTTATTTAGACATTTTCTGGCACCCCTGCTGCCAGTAAATTACAGTTTTTGTATTGTATCTATTTATTTATTTGTTTTTTTATTTTATTTTACAGTACATGATAAAGATAATTACTGTTTTTACAGACATTTTCTGGCACCCCTTCTGACAGAAAATTACTGTTTTTCTTTCATTTATCTATTTATTTTTAGCTATTTTACAGCACATGCTAAAGATAATTTTTTATAGACATTTTTGGCACCCCTGCTGCTAGGAATCTTTTTTTATTTATTTATTTTTTTACAGTGAACAACTCAACTGCTTTGCTTTGCCTGTAGATCATTTAAGAAATTATTCTTCTCTAGAGTATATGCAAGGATTTATGAATGTACCTACAGAGTATTTGTAACATTTCAACAGCTTATTAGGGTTAGGTTTAGACAATAAACGGTTTACTAATTTTTGTTTGCATTTTAGTTTTGAACAATTGTATAGCATAGGATGCTGTTTAAACATCACAAACTCTGGAAAGCCTTTGCGGGAGAACTGTCTGAATAAAGAGTTACCAAAAGAGAGTGAGTGACGAGTGACATTTCACTACAAAATGGCCAAATGTTGGCATGTTGGCTAGCCGTTGCCGTGGGTTCTACAGTAGTAACTGTTTTGAACTAGGATGTGCAAGAAAAGCAGCGTGATACAGACTGTAAAGCATCCCAGTGCCATTTATAGTATATACATATATAAGCACTCTTACAACCCATCAAACTGATGAACCAAACTAACTGTTGTGTAATAATGATTATTATCTGATTAGCTGATGATTGGGTGGAGCCAGCTGGTGATGCTACTAATCTCCTAATTCGACTGCAATATACAGTTTTCCTCTTGATCTTACTTACATATGTGTGTACTTCCCACAGTTTTATGAATAAACACAACAATTACATAATTCCGCCTAACACAGTGAAATTCATAAACTGGGTTCGGAGGCAGCATAACAGTCATTCGCCTTCTGCGTTCTGACCTAACTGATGGATAAGTGCTTCCTTCCTGAAAATTGCATTTTCAGTATAGATGGATCTGTGGTAACGTATGCATTGCTTATCATCACCAAACCATGAATACCAGATGCAGCAATATTGCTCTGGTTGGGTGACATAAATCTATTGTAATCTACATTGCTGTTCACTGGGGAGTCTGATTTATTCAAAACGACATTGTGCCATACGCCCAGGCTTCTCACCTATTCTTCAAGCCATTTGTTTGGCTAAATAAACTTGATCTTGGCTGTAAGAGGCAATCAGATTTTAGCAAGATTTTAGGAGAGCTTTAAGTGCGCTATGAAGCTGCACCTTGAGTGCAAAATCTTTCTTTTGGACCGTTAACCATTAACCATTAACCATGAACAGTTACCTTGATAGCACTGACCACCTGCACTGAACATCAGAAGAAAGACATTTCAGGGAGTCTGGCTCAGCTTTTTCTCACTTCAGCAGCTTAGCTCTCGTAGACTTTCATGCTTAGGCTGATTTAGCTATGTTTTGACAGGTATGTATGGCAAGGGGCTTGTACCATGAGCTTTTTGGTTAGTCACCTTCACGGTCAATTAGCTCATGCATCAGGTGCCGAGTATCTGACAAGTGGCAATTGGGGAGCGAAGACAGGTGGCTGCTAAAGAACTTAAGGAGATAATATACACCTGGTAGAAATGTATGCAGCTTCTCCTCAGATTAGGGAAGAGACAGGGTTTTCTAATATCTATTTCAACACCATCCTCCATCAGCGATGTCAGACACCACTTGAAGGCAAACATTCAGATCACTTAAGCTTTAATGCCTATACTTTATCTCAGATGATGTTTACCATTTGAGATGAAATGGGCTTTATGTTTGAAAACTAAGCCATTATCCTACAAATGTACCTGAAACAGTCTGTAAAGCGGAGCAGTGTTATGAGTATGTAAATGCTGCAACAGCTTGCAAGGTCCCATCTAGAGCTCATATAAAATAATTTGAATTATTTGAACATTTCTGCCTGTTTAGTTTGCAATGCCATTTTGTCAGTTGTCTTTTTTCATTTTGCTCAGAGCATGAGGGAATGCAAAAAAAAAATTGTTAGCTTTTTAAAGCCTTTTGCTCACCTTTCTGCCAGTGTCTTCTGGAAGAAAGTGCCAGAGCACCACAGGTCTGCAGACAGGAAACTGTGAACCAGGGGAGAGGGAATTTATAAGCATGGCTTCTTTTAGAGCATTACTGTGGCCTGCATTAAATTAGCAATGACATGGTGGTTAGTGGCCAAACAAAAGTTTTATTCTGATAGCTGCTTAATAAAGCCACAGCTGACTGCCTCACCATTGTGCAAACTTCACTTGATGAGTAGTTTAGACCAAATGAAAGAGCTGTGTGTGTTTTCAATATGGAGAGCAATGGCACATAGGGATTGACTCTGCCAGGCATGGTAGCTAATACCTGATGTAATGTTGGTGAAACTCTGCATCTGTGTATGACACTGAACAGAACATTCATTACCCATATCAAGACAACTGGATAGACGATTAAGGCCAAAAGTGTATAAAAATGTGGAATGAATACCATGAAGCAGGCAAACGATGCTAATCTCCAGACGTGTTTCATAATTAAATGAACAACGAATTCAACAGATGTTACGCAAGCATTACAGAAGTGGATTTGGCAACAGAAGGTAGTTCATAAGGGATTAAATCGAGGTCAATGAGATTATCATCGCACCTCCTACATGATACTTCAACATCTGTGAGGTGGGAGTCATGTCACCACATTAGGAAGCCAAATGGATCTCAAACTTTATGGTAAAATAAGGTATGTGGGAATAAAGTCGTATGAATAGGTATAACCATCCTTACCCATTCTCCATATTAATAAATGCCATTTTGAATAACTTTGTGATCCTGAACTCACACTAGGTAGAAAGTGCTGGTTGTCTGGTTCATTCTCAATTTGAAGTTGCAAACAGTCCTTTTGTGTTTCAAAAGGTCAAACAAAACATGGCAGTCTGTCAAGAAAGTCCAAATCTGCAAAGAAAAAAAATCTCTTGAAATATTTTTTCACCTTTAGTCATACATCTCAAAATATATACTTCTTGTTAAACAAATTTTTAAAGGCTGATTCAATGATTGGGCTGCCATTTATGTCCGTATGATATCACAGTTAGATATATGAATGGAAAGCTTAAATGTCCTACATTTTAAACAGAGTGCTCTTCCCATCAGCCTATCCACTATATATATATATATATATATATATATATATATTTTTTTTTTTTTTTTTTTTTTTTTTATTGTATTTATTTATTTATTTTTTTTAAATGTAGCGACGGCACGGTGGCGGACTGGATAGCGCTGTCGCCTCACAGCAAGAAGGACCCAGGTTCGATCCCCGGGTGGGGCGACCTGGGAAATTTCTGTGT
>JAOTRJ010000004.1:20210392-20222381 GCA_028564905.1 Leptodoras praelongus | reverse complement strand
AAAGCCAAGAGTGTGCAAAGCAGTAATCAGAGCAATGGGTGGCTATTTTGAAGAAACTAGAATATAAAACATGTTTTGCCATGGAGTGTATGTACATTTTATTGTGCCAAGCCAAAACAGACTGGAGTCTCTAAAGGAGCTGAGATGTGAGTTTGTTGTTCTCCCATCTGCCTTCTCATCTACCTTATATATGGGCGCCTAGCAAATAAAGTACCCTGAGCTTTTTGTGTGTTATTGTTTACACCGACCACAGACCCATCAGATAAATAAACAAAGCAACAAACTGTTAGACATGTTTTCTAATTTATTCATCTTATTACTTGGTTTCGATGTAGTGCCACTGTGCACGTGTCTGTAGCTGTGAAGAGAGACAGTGTGTTAGCTAATGCTTCATTCAAATCTATGAACACAGCACTATTACACAAAGACCAGTGCATTGGCAGACAATTTATGCCACACAAGCTTGAGGTAAATTTTCCTTTAAGTGTTTCGTAATAGACAACAAACATTTGTAATCGTGTTTCATAATAGACGCTCTGTCATCACTGTCATTTCTAAGCCTTTGTTAAACTGTATTTTACTTCAGGGGACATTTCAGCCTGCTAATTCACACCAGTCGTCCAAATATTCGGGCCATAATCATTTGATATTTAGCCAGTAATTAAGCACTGTGTTAGGAAAAGTGCTACCACGCGGCAATGGTCCTGGCAGACAGAATCGTTCGCAGTAGTGACAGATAAGACAGCACCATGACAAGGTATCAAGAGTGCATTTTTTCAATTCTTCACAACTAGGTCCCTCTTCATCCTTAAACTGTTTTGTGCTTTGTTTATGCTCCAACACTGGTGGTAATATAAAGGGGTTCCCTCGGAGAGACGCAGTCCTTCAGAACAGCTCGTCACTCAGACGTCGACGTTGTCGCTTAACTTGGCCTTGATGTGACAAGTCTGTCGTGGGAGAACGTTGACAGCTCCAACACTTCCTTTTCTTGTTCTGTCTCATCTCTGCTGCTGAATGGATTCAGCCTCCGTTGAGGTTTTCCCAACTCTCATGTGCTAGCATTAAAAAAATCACGTTTCAAATGAGCCACTTAGTTGGCAAAGAGCCACAGGAAGTGGTTTGCACAGAGTGTAAATGTGAGAGTTGTCTGTGTTCTCAGCAGGAGGCTCTGTCCAATGATTCCTGCTGCTTTAGGAGCCCTGCTGAGCTGATTTATCAAACAAGCCATCACTTAAAGAAATCCAGACGTCAACATTTTGAGCAAGTAATATTTTTGGCCAAATAAGCAACGTGGAGGCTTTGTGCTTCTCTTACTGGTGCCTGTTTTTATAATTACTGACACTACACTTAAGTACACAGCAATGCCACCTATGCACATCAGTGGTTGTGTCCACCAGTGTGTATATAAAGCAGCAGACATCTATGGAAGCTTCTAGAGCTGTTTTGGCTGTGAGAATGTTTTTGCATTATCATGATTTTTTTTGTGATTTTCAACACGGTTTAATAGTTGGAGCTCGTGAGATGGATCATAGCATTTCAGAGGTAGAAGCAAAGTTTGGATTTTCATGTTTGAGCATTTCAAGGGTGTAAAGTGACTACAAGCATTCCGGGAAAATCTTCAACTTATGACAGCAGCGTAGCTGTAAAAAGACTCTGGGTGAACGTGAGCAGCATCAGCTGGCAAGAATCGTTTAGCACAATAGATGTGCAACACTGCCTCAAGTAACATCGGAATTCAATGCTGGGGCCTCGACAAACATCAGCATGTGGACTGGTACTTCAGTGTATTTCTCTATACAATACTCCAAGAGATTCTTAGACCACTGGATCTAACGTGAATCACTATCTCCTGGAGGACAACATGGACAGCGCAGGAGAGGGAACTGAAGAGGAGTTAGTAATCTGGTTCACTGGCCCAGCTAAGAGCTGCACCACACAAAACTCTCTTTAGTGTTTTTCATGTCAATGCAAGATCACTTGCCAACAAAAAGGACAAGGTCAGACTGATTGTGGCCATACACAGAATCACAAAGAACTACTGCATTCAGGCCACTCACTCCATTGTCAGAACATCTGACCATCTTCCAGTAAAAAATCAGGAGGTTGAATTGTGTTTAGATAAATGGAAAAACGGTGCATGAACATGACTACAATCAGTAAATTCTGCTTTCTGGACCTGGAATATCTAATGATCAAGCATAGACTGTTTTACTTTCGCAGGGAATATACAGATGTTGTCACGGCAGTCTACTCTACATACCACCCCAGGCTAATGGAAAGCTAGTGCTTGGTTACATGTACGATGCCAGGAATAAACAACAGAACACACACCCTAAAGGAGGTTTCATTACTGCCAGTGATTTCAACCAAACAAACCTCAGGAATGTTCTTCCCAGATTCAACCAACATGCCAAATGCACAACCAGAGAGCAAAATGCCTTAGATCATATCTATACTAACACAAAGACCCATACCCTGCCCCCACCTTGAAAGACCACTGCTCTTTATTTCTTGTCCCTGCACATAAAGCCCTTGCTAACAGTGCTAAGCTGACCACAAGGCAGTTAAAGTTTGGCCTGAGGGAACCATTGATCAACTCCAGGATTGTTTTGAACACACAAAATGGAATGTATTGGGCCATCAGACAGACCTGGAGGTGTTCATCTGTACTGTCATACATTAACTACTGTGTGGGCAATGTCCCTGTTAGTACAAGGATCTGAGTGTACCCATATGAGAAACCATGGAAGAACAGCAACGGCTGCTCAGGGAAGAGATAGGGCTTTTAAATCAGGAGACACCCACCTCAGCCCACAGCACCACCAGAGTGAACCTTAAGAGAGGTATCAGGTTGGCAAAACAACTATGAACTACGGATAGAAGAGGATTCTAACAGTAACAGATGTTGTTAAGCATCAAGACCACTACGGACCCTGGTCAAGAAGCTTACACTGCCAACTAATCAGAGGAACCTAAGTAATAACCTAGACAAATAACCAACCTGCAGTCAGTTTCAAACGTCTGAGAGACCCACAGAATCCTGTTTAACACACTTACGAGATGCAGGGGATTCTCTGCACCACCAATACATGGAAAGGTCCTGGGCCTGATGGTGTACAAGCATACTGACCAGCTAGCAGAGTTATTCAGACATATTTTCAACCTCGGCCACTATTGTGCCTGTTCCCAAAATCCCTGTGGTAACATGTCCCAATGACTGGCCAGTTGCTCTCACACCTGTCATTTCAAAATGGTTTGAATGACTGGCACTTCACTGATCTAAACCAACACCAATTTGTGTACCAGGAAAGCAGATCAACTGAGGACAGCATCTGTGTGGCTTTCAATATAGCCCTCTCTCACCTGGAAAAACAGAACGCTTGTTGGGATGCTCTTTGTTGGCTATAGCTCAGTATTTAGTATCATCATACCAAGCAAGCTGGTTGGCAGCTTGACTCTATGCACCAAGACAAACTCCTTCCATATGTAACTGGCTACTGAACTGCCTCACAATGTCAGACTGGGCAAGCACACATCCTCCACCCTCACCCTGAGCACCAGCATCCCCCAGGGATGTATGCCTGCCTTTATGTGATCTTCACGCATTACCGCCAACTTGAACGCTATTGTTAAGTTTGCATATGACGCAACAGTCACTGGGCTCATACCAGGCAACAACAAACCCACATGAGTTCAGAACCTGACCACATGGTGCTCCAACAAGATGCACCGCAGAGAGCATCCTGACAAACTGCATGCCAGACTGGTACAACAGCTGCACCAAAGCTGACAAAAAAAAGCCCTCCAGCATGTTGTGAAAACAGCACAGGACGGTTTTGGCATAGACCTGCCATTACTGGAACACCTTCACAGCACTCACTGTGTGAAGAGGGCTAAGAACATCATGAAAGATATCACACACCCCGGACACCATCTGTTTAAGCTCCTCCCATCAGGCAGGCACTTCAGGTCAAACCGCGCACGCACAAGCAGACTGAAAAGCAGCTTTTTCCCCAAAAGCTCTGGCACTCTTGAACTCAGACATCTTCTCAGTCTGACAGACTGATTTGCTGCAAACATTTGAGTACGTGCAATATTTACTTAGTGCAACATTTGTTTGTGCAATATTTGCTTACATGTCATTTTAAGCCAACGATTTTGTGCAGTCTTTCTACACCAAACGTCATTCAACAGGTCAATACACCATCACTCCTGTCACACTACACATTTACTGAACGCATCGCTGAAAATGCTTTTGAAGGTCAGATAGTTGCATTTTATATTATATATTTTGTAACTTATTACTGTCGCCTTTATTCTTTGTAAATAATTCTGAATTCTCATGTATAAAGGCACCATTTGCAATTTTGCATTCTTGAATCTTGACACAGGTCAGGTTTTTAAAAAGGAAATTCTTAAGAAAAAGTTTTCTTAAGAATTCTTTTATTCATTTTTTTACTCTGCCTTATTACAAAAGTTATGCCATACAAATTTATACATTCATACAGTATATTGGCAAAAGTATTCACTCACCCATCCAAATCCTTGAATTCATGTCTTCCAATCACTTCCATGTATAAATCCCAGCACCTAGGCATGCAGACTGCTTCTACAAACATTTGTGAAAGAATGGGTCACTCTCAGGAGCTCAGTGAATTCCAGTGTGGTACTGTGATAGGATACCACTTGTGCAACAAGTCCAGTTGTGAAATTTCCTCGCTACTAAATATTCCACGGTCACCTGTCAGTGGTATTATAACAAAGTGGAAGCGAATGGGAATGACAGCAGCTCAGCCATGAAGTGGTAGGCCACGTAAAATGACCGAGCGGGGTCAGTGAATGCTGAGGCACATAGTGCACAAAGGTCACCAACTTATTGCAGAGTCAATCACTACAGATCTCCAAACTTCATGTGGCCTTCAGATTAGCTCAAGAACAGTGTGTAGAGAGCTTCATGAAATGGGTTTCCAGCTGCATCCATGCCTTACATCACCAAGCGCAATGTAAAGCGTTGGATGCAGTGGTGTAAAGCAGTTCTCTGCAGTGAAAAATCAAGCTTCTCCATCTGGCAATCTGATGGATTTGGCAATCTGGGTTTGGCAGTTGCCAGGAGAACAGTACTTGTCTGACTGCATTGTGCCAAGTGTAAAGTTTAGTGGAGGGGGGTTATGGTGTGGGGTTGTTTTTCAGGAGTTGGGTTTGGCTCCTTAGTTCCAGTGAAAGGAACTCTTAAAGCTTCAGCATACCATTTTGGACAATTTCATGCTCCCCAATTTATGATAACAGTTTGGAGATGGCCCCTTCCTGTTCCAACATCACTGCACAAAACAAGGTCCATAAAGACATGGATCAGGGATTTTGGTGTGGAAGAACTTGACTGGCCTGCACAGAGTCCTGACCTCAACCCGATAGAACACCTTTAGGATGAATTAGAGTGGAGACTGTGAGCCAGGCCTTCTCATCCAACATCACTTCTCATCTGACCTCGCAAATGTGCTTCTGGAAGAATGGTGAAAAATTCCCATAAACACACTCCTAAACCTTGTGCAAAGTCTTCCCAGAAGAGTTTAAGCTGTTATAGCTGCAAAGGGCCGACATCATATTAAAGGCAAGCAGGTGAGTGAATACTTTTGGCAATATTGTTCTGTTCCACTTATATACTGTGGCTGCACTGTGTAGTTCTACAATTACAGAACTGTAGTCAATTTGGGTGGTGGATCATTCTCAACACTGCAGTGTCACTGATGTGGTGGTGGTATGTTAATGTGTGCTGTATTGGTGTGAGTGGATCCGACACAGCAGTGCTGCTGGATTTTTTAACTAACAAGGCATAATGAGGCCCATGTGAGAGTGAATAATGAGACCATGTGGTCATGTTGGTCACGTGATACGCCGGGACTGATGGGTGGTGGTGTTCTGTGCCATTCAGCACAACTATAACAATGACATATCTAAGATCTAAGACTGTTAGAAGCTGATCATTATCATACTACATGACTAATGCTATGCAGTTTGTTACTGAACCAATCAGAAATAAAAAATCCTGTAAAATACCAACATTTACCATTAGCAATCCCTTGACTTGCTGCCTAGCCAATTACATTAGCTATTGAATCTGATGCTAGACTAGCTTGGCATTATCAAGCTAACATAGTTAACTATAGTCAGTTAGTGTTAGCAGATTAGTGGGTATGCTTTTTCAAAATCAGATGGAGTTCATGTCATGTCTTCTAGGGAGGCAAAAGTCTTTGCTCATTCCAGCATATTCAAACATTTTACTAAGCTAGGAAGGGGGGTGCTCATTTTCAAGTTTGTCGCTTCACATACACACAGACAGCTACCATGCTATCTACATTGTGTAGCCTAAGGAGGTCAAAGTACATAATGAATTGATATGACTTTTTCTTTTTTTGGATGCTAAACCAACATGGCTGGATGTTAAACCGAGCCCAGTTACAGCTTATAGCTGTATACAGCTTAGCTTCTATAGCTTACAGTGATTAGCTGGATGAGGGAGTAGCAGACCTCTTACATTTTGCTCACACAATGCTAGCTAGCGTTACAATTTATCTTGAACTTAAGCTTGTCAGCTAGTGTAACATAGCTAGCTTGCTAAATTTTGAGGTAACCTGCCACTTACCATCTCTTGCATTAACATTAAACAACATTTCGTAAAATCAACACATGGCTTATGTTATTTAAGCAGAATATCACAAATGTACATTCAGTTAGGGAAAAATTAGGTTTTTGCCTCAGTTTCTTACCTATTTCTCTCCCTACGGTGGCTTTTGGGAAATTCATTGAGAATATAAAGCTGCTACATTTTCTATACAGCTACAGAACAGTTGCTGCATATAATCTAGAGTTATCAGACCTGACTAAATGAGTGAAACTGTGTCGTATTTAGAATGAGAAATACAGTACGGTGCAAAAGTCTTAGGTACCCTATTGTTTTTAGTTACAACTTTTGTTATTGATGTTTTTTTGATTGATGAGTTCTGCATTATTGAGTCACTACAAAGAGATTTTATATTTCCAAATGCAACTTTTCCAACATAAAATATGTAATATTACACATAAAATGTATTGTATGTCAGTAATGAAAGCAACGCATTGCATAACAGACCACGTTTCAAAGTCAAAGTCTCCAGAAGAGCTGTGGCAGATTCTAATTACATCTAAAGCTTATGTCCTTAGAAAACTGCACACATTGTGAAACACTTGGAAACACTGTTTAAGAAAAAGGCACACCAAATATGGACTTCCTGTAGTTTATTACTGTTTGCTGCACTTCATTTAGTAGTGTTTTCTTTTCTGTGGACATCATTATTCTTGAAGGTGTCTCTGCTTTACAGCGAGTCTTTGCGTGTGCCTTATCTGCATTTCTGCATCGTACTGTACAGTAATTAGCTGTAAGTTTTACTGAGCGTCTTGTAGAATCTGCCACAGCTCTTCTGGAGACTTTGACTGTCAGACTTGCTTCTTTTTTTGCATACAAAACCTAGCATTGTACCTTAAAACAATAGGACAAAGAATAATACTTTTCCACAGTACTGTTTATCCCACGCCTTGAGGTACCAGTGTAATGAGTTAACATCATTCCTACTATCCACAGCTCAACTTTGCTAGATTTCATGATCAACATATACTACTATTCACCTCATTTCTTTTCATTCTTCGTCACTAGGCGTAGCACTGTCTACCTGCTCTCTTCTGCATACGGAAGAAGGCCACATGACCATCACCGCTGGCCATAATTAGCTAATGCTGCAATGATTGACAGGGAAAGGTGATTACATTCCCTCTCAACGAGACACAGCATGGCCAATTTTGCTTTCAAGGATCGTCAGGGTTAGAACCTGTGATCTCCGTGCAATAGGGCGGATGCCTTTCTGTTGTGCCAGTGTTGTATATGGAATGAACTCTGCTACGCACTCTCCCTATCATCCGGAGATCACCAGTTGAAACCGGGTGATGCTATAGCTGCCTGTAGCCAGGAGCTCAGAGGGAAAGATTGGCCGTGCTCTCAGGGTGGGAGGGGCAGCATACGTTTTCCAACCATGTCATTCAGCATGACACTGTCCAATCACGGATGTCTGTGAGCTCATGCATACAAGAGGTGGGCAGGAGTGCTTTCCTGCTTTCCTCGTCCTCGAGTGCGTTCCCGCTCCCGAAAGTTGCATGAACAGCAGTTCAAAAAGAGGCGGTGGCTTGCGTCACGTTTTTCGAAGGAAGCACACGATGGCTTCGCCCTCCCTGACTGGCAGTTCAACGTGTGACAAGGGGGGGAAGCACTGATGGGTGGGAATTGGAGATGAATAAATTAGGGAGAAAAAAAAAAAAAAAAGGAATGAACTCTGGTGAAACCGTCTTCTTATTTATAAAGGAATTTATTAATACAAATATCAAATAAGTATCAGAATCAGTCAAGTATCGTTTACAAGCCCCGGGAATGCTTGGAGAGTGTCCTAAAGCCTGATATAACAACTCTGAAGTATCAAGGCTAGACCTTGGGTTCTTATAGATTGAGAGACATGCCATTTGGTCTGGCCATATAGAATACCTAAGCTATACAGAATGTTCCCGACATATACACAACCATATAGGGCTTACATATGAGTACTCAAGAGACCCCAAACTCAGGAAATGCAAATCCAGGGGCCTCAGACACTCAAGAAACCATGACCATACAAGGTTTTGTTTAGCTACCAGACAGCCTCAGACTTAAAAAGAACAGAACAGCTCCATCTAAACCAGAGAGCCTAAAGACCCTCTTGTATGTCTAAAGGACACAAAGCTCAGATACTACACCAGTTATGACAAGAGACACTCAAAATACACATCAAGGTTTGTACTTATTTAAGTGTGCATTTAGATAGCCTAGCTATTGTTGAAGACATCTTGTCCAGTTTCCAAATAGGGCAATCTTCAAGACTTCTTGTAGTCCAACAAAGTCAAGTCCATGTTACTGATCAGAATTACAGATTTAAACCTTCTAGATTGCCCAGAGTGGTTCAGTATAATATTTTAGATATTTTAAACATTGATAGGCATTAGCAAGTATAAATTAAAAAAAAGGCATTCCACTATAGTGGAATTCTATTAGCGTGTTTTCCTTCTATGTCTCCGGGTTAAACCATCAAAGAACGAGCACAATATACTGAATAAAGCTGTTTGTTTTGACTGACTGCTCTGTGATTAGTGTTTGTAAAACTACTGAGTATGTGCACTTACTCCAACCTTCGTAATTATTTTGTGCATGCGTGTGGGTGTGAGTCAGTGTGTTTAACGGCATTGCATTGTGCTTCTCTGTTCTTCCTACAGACTAAGTCACACTTGTTTGTGATCAACTGGTGGAAAATTAGTTCTGCAGCAGTTTAATGCTTAGATGCTCAGTTTGGATTCTGCTTTGGATAATAGCTCCTGCCAAATGAACAGCTAAAAGTATAAAACAGGAAGTGTTTAGGAATTTTGTTCAGTGAAAATGGCACAGAGGGAAAAGCAAACTTAGAGAGAGAAAGAGAGACCATGTGTGTATGTGTGTGTGTGTGTGAGAGAGAGAGAGAGAACTGGAGGTGGTGTTAACGGGCTCTTCAGACTGGCGACTGTATAATTGGCATGTGAATCTCTTCATGCTGAAGGAATCAGTCAGACACACATACACACAACACTACACACTACACACCTAAGTCACACATAGATCTGGCAAGACCAAAGATGCAAACACGAGCATAAGACCTTACACTCCTCAGTCGCACTTGTACTTTTGGCATGCTGTACAACTGGCACACACACACAGACACACACTCAAGAGATGGGAACAAGAAGACTCAAATAGAGCAGCCTGTCTGTCTGTTTTGGCAGATAAGACAAGGCATATGATCAACCACTCTGCCAAAAAATTGTCTTCAGACAATTCTGGATTGTCTGAAACAGATTAGAATGTGACAAGTCATGTGTAGGCAATATAGATGAGAGAGTGTGTGTGTGTGTGTGTGTGTGTGTTTAACACAGTGCAGCTTGTTCATACCCATATTAAAACCTCAGCTTATTGCTTTGAAAGGTCACCAGAGCCTTACGTATTTGTAGTATCAGGCAGAACTGAGCCTGCTCCATTTGCAAATTTTACAGGACTATCCTTATGTAAATTACCCCTGATTGCTTAATGAGGCGGAAACAGTTACTTTGGTTAAGTGTGTCATAGTTTTTCTATCAGTATGATCAGCCATAACATTAAAACCACCTGCCAATATTGTGTACGTCCCCTTTGTACCACCAAAATGGCTCTGAGCCATTGAGCCATGGGACTAGGTATGCTGTACATTAGAAGCAGATCCTTAAAGTCCTGTAAGTTGTGAGCTGGGGCCTCCACGGATCTGTCCGGCGCATCCCACAGATGATCAACCGGATTGAGAGCTGGACATTTACATTTACAGTTATGGCCTTTAGCAGACACCTTTATCCAGAGTGACTTACATTTATATTATTTATACAGCTTAGTAGTTGAGGGTTAAGGGCCTTGCTCAAGGGCCCAACAGTGGCAGCTTGGTGGTGCTGGGGCTTGAACCCCCAACCTTCTATTCAGTAACCCAACACCTTAGCCATTGAGCCAAGTTGACGATTTGGAGGCCAAGTTTTTACAGTGTAGCAGGGCGCATGATCCTGCAGAATTGGTCTGCAACAAGGTGGAACATGTCAAAGTAACATGAATGCCAGGAATGCTAAGGTTTCCCAGCAGAACACTGCCCAGAGCATCACACTGCCTCTGCCGGCTTGCCTTCTTCCCATAGTATATCCTGGAGCCACCTCTTCCCAGGGTAAGTGACACACACACACCCAGCTGTCCCCGTGATGTAAAAGTGATTCATCAGTCCAGGCCACTTTCTTCCATTGCTCCATGGTCCAGTTCTGATGCCCTTTGTGGTGGACAGGACAGGGGTCAGCACTACTCTGCAGCTACACAGCCGCAGACACAGTCACCTTCTGTCTTAACCATTGTTAACTATTTCAGCAATCTGTGCTACAGTAGCTCTTCTGTGAGATTACACCAGACAGACTAGCCTTCGCTCTCCATGCACATCAGTGAGCCTCAAGCACCCATGACCCTGTTGTCGGTTCACTGGTCATCCTTCCTTGGACCACTTTTGGTAGGTACTAACCACTGCATACCAGGAACACCTCACAAGACCCGCTGTTTTGGAGATGCCTTGACCCAGTCGTCTAGCCATCACAACTTGGCCCTTGTCCTCACAATTGCCCATTTCTCCTGCTTCCAACACATCAACTTCAAGAACTGTCTGCCATTTGTTTCCCACCCTTTGAGAGGTGACACTGTAATGAGAAAATCAACATTACTTCACTTCTCCTGTCAGTGGTTTTAATGTTATGACAGATCATTCCTGATCATGTACATCATGCTTGTGAACACACTCTTGCGAACACTGATGAAACAGGTAATGCTATAATATAAATATGTAGAAATACTGTATGAACAGCTAACAGCTGCAGTACGTTTTACTAAATCACATTAAAATGGTATACAATCAGGTCCATAAGTATTGGGACAATGGCTTTTTTGTTGTTTTTGCCATCAGAAACAGGATATTGGAGTTGAAATTAAATATATGAGAAAATATGAGTAAAAATGCAGATTTGCATTTTAATTTAAAGGGGAACAGTTTACTAATTACACATTTTATGCACAGCCAGTCCATCTACTGGCATGTTTTCGGTGTGGTGAGACAAAACCATAGTACCTGGAGGTAGATGTGGGGACGAGACCACCTATATAAAGTTGGAGTCAAAACCAAGACCTAAAAGAGTCAAATCTGAGTCAAGATCAAGACTTTGGAATTTTGGGGCAGTCGAGACAGAGACCTAAGAAAAATGTAATGTTTTCACATCACCAGCATGATACACTCCTGATCGAAATCTTAAGACCAGCTAAAAAATTGGAAGAATTTGCATTTTGCACCACTGGATCTTAAGA
>JAOTRJ010000004.1:20155325-20167611 GCA_028564905.1 Leptodoras praelongus | reverse complement strand
GTTGCCGGCTGGGCACTGGCTCCCCCGTGACCCCGTAACTGGGAATAAGCGGTATAGAAAATGACTGACTGACTGACATTCATGATTGAAAATAACCATAATAAACCAACCAACAATATCAGTAACACTGCTGTGTAGAAAAAAGGCTCTGGATACTTTCTGAATGCCCTGTACGTGTATACACTGTTACGGTCCCAAACCCTTTCCAAACCTTCATAGCTTCCACTGAAGTGTAAAACTTGTGTTCAAGTGCCAGTTGATCATCTAAACAGAGAACTAAGCAGGGTGAAAAGGGGTCAAAGCCTAAAGAGAACAAAGAAAAGACAAACGTGTCAAATTTCCTTCATCCGGCTCTTCTCAGCTTTTAGCCTCATACCTTTCTCAGAGAGATGGTGGACTATGATCTTTCTCCCTCCCACATCCTGTGACTCTTTTCTTTCTCTCTTACAGACAAACATACCCACTCATACATACATACATATGAAACACTGTGTGTTTTTTCTCTCAGTCCTCCTAACATGGCACCCAAAAACACCCAATTAGTTATGAGGTGTTTAGTATGCATTGGCATATTTCATTAAAAACTAATTTGTTATCGGATCTGAGAGTACATTAAAATTAATGCAACACTCAAATGAAACATTCTAATGCACTACTGAAAAATCATTAATTTAGAGACAAACACTGTGCCTTTCCAATGAAAGAGCTAAGAAAAAAAAAAAAAGGAAAACCACTGTAAACATTTAATTAAAATTGAGGCCCTTTTGATCCATTTCAGGGTGCGTAAGTCTAGTTAAGTTTGACGGCGTCTGAACCAGACCGTCTTCATAGGCTTCAAGTTAAAATATATGCTAAATATCAGAGAGTTGCTCTCTAGCATAGCAGGATGATTTAAAGGTTTGGGAATTTCCATTGGGAAATCATGTACCCGGCATAAAAATACAGAATAGGGTGCATCACTGAGATGTAGTGATGAGCCACGGTCACACAGCACTGCTTCATAATCCTTGTCCTGGGTTCTCCCTGCCTTGCACATTTTAGTGTTTTCTCTACTCAGCCTGGGCTGTTAAATAAGAAGATCAGGTGTTAGAGCACAGAAAATTGCACAGTACATAGGGTTATGGGAATATACTTCTAAACTTGGGAATCACTGGCAAATACAGCAGCCTTTGTCACCCCCATGAGTTCTTCACTCTCCAACAAAGCTAAGGTGAAAAAAAAATTGGTTGCTTCTCCTCAAAGCAGACCAGTGCAGAGATTAGAGATTAGTCTCATGGCTAAGTAAAATCCTCTCATTTCAGAGAGAGCCAAAACAAATGGATCTGAATAATTAAATCAGTTCATTTGCAGTTAAATGAATTGTCAGGGGTGAACAGAAGTGGGGACAGAGATGAAGATATGATGAATGAAATATGAATCTGTGATTACACAGTGACAATACAGGACATTCATTTTCAGCTTGATTCGACCTTCAGAAAATGCCATTTCCTGTTTCTGGCACTGTCCCAAGAAGATTTTGGTAGTCATTTTATAGCATTCAGGGGAAGAAATATGTGCAATATGGTGCAAAACACATATACAATGCAATCATGTGGAGGCCTAGGGTTCGAGACCCAAGAGGGCGTAATTGGTCATTCTTCTTCCCTTTTCCCAATCACAGTACCACTAGTCCATCATGGGAATCTGTGAGCTCATTCATTCAGCGGAGGGCAGATAGCACTTTCCCCTGAGTATGTTACACACCCATTTATCCCTCCCACCCCCCTCCTCTGCAACGCAGCATGAGCAGCAGTTAGAAAACATGCTTCTGGCTGGCTTCACTTGTGTTGGAGGAAACACATGATAGACTTCAGCCTTCCTGGTTAGTAGCTGTCAAATAAGAGGGGGGGCATAATTGATGAATGGGAATTGGCCAAGGAATTTAGGGAGAAAATTGGGAAGAAAGGGGGAAATTGAAGAGGAATTTTGGGAGTAATTGTGGGGAAGGGGGGGGGGGGGTGTAAATAATGTGCTCCTTCTGCTTCTGTAACACAAGGCGAGGTTTTAATAGAATTCTTGTAGTGACAGTACACCCTTGAAATGCTCATACGTGAAAATCCAAACTTTGATTCTACCTCAAAATGCTATGACTCATCTCACAAGCTCCAACTATTAAAATGTGTTGAAAATCACATGAATCCTGATAACTTGCCATTCTCATAGCGAAAACAACACTAAAAGCTTCCATAGATGTCTATTGCTTTATATATGCACTGTTAGATGCAACCAATGACTTGCATGGCCTTCTGTACCAGTTTTTCTGGTACTTCAGGGTATAGAGGATGTTGGTGTACAGCAATTTTCAGGTCACACTTACTTACTTTTAATTGGATTTAAATCTGGACTTTGTCTCAACCATTCTACAATGAAAACCTTTTTCCAAGTCAGTGCTTATATTTCCCTGCTGCCTATGATAGCAAAAAGCATTCCAGGTCCTCCACCTGAAAAGCAGCCCTAGACGTTACCACCAGTGTGCTTGATCAGACTACAGCTTTTTTTTTCCCCAAAAGCTTTTAGGTTGTCTAACTTGGAAATCCCTTCCTCCCAGCCACTCTCCCATAGAGATCAGATTTGTAACAGGCTGATGATATCGTTGAGGTCTTCACAGCTTCTCTTATTTCAACCAGTGAGCTGAAGTGTTATAGCTGGACTCTTGGAAACTTCCCACACATAAATGCTGTTCTTGCCAAAGCAACATCTGGGCATATTTTTCCACTTTGTTATAATGGACTGTAAAGTGCTTCTAAGAAGTTTAAAAGCTTTGCTGAGGTTTTAATCACCTACTCTATTATTTGTCCTCCTAAAAACTTCATCTTGAAGCTTCACAGGCAAGTCTTTGCTCTTCACAGCAGGACCGATCTGTTCTGCCATTCTAGCTCTGAGAACTCTCAAAGTTAAAGCACAGAGATCTTTATTGCCCAAGCATATAAAATTAACATTAATTACTGAGCCTGTGTTCTTAGCCGACAGGATTAAAACTGGATGCTGATGTAACTCATCCACCTCAAGGTTCACAATGTTGTGATCTGATGTTGAGATGCTTTTCTGCTTACCATGGTTGAATTATTTGGGTTACCATAGCCTTCCTGTCAGTTTGTCACTCCCCTGATCACACATCAGCAAGATGTTTCTGCCCGCAGAACTGGCTATTCACATGTTTTTTCACTTTTCTGTTTAAACTCTATAGCCTGTTGTGTGTGAAAATCCCAGGAGATGGTTTGCGATTAATATTTGATGTGAATATTAACTGAAACTCTTGACCAGTACCCACATGGTTTTGGTACCCACACGACTGGCTGTTTGGATAGTTGCACAAATGATCAGGTGCGACAGTGGGTGTATTTTAAAAATATTCAAAATGCACTAAAGGGGCATTGTTTGCATTACTTAAAGCTTACAATTTTATATGCCAAGCCTATTTCAATATTCTATTTAAACAATTCCTGTAATTTTCTGGAACAAGATCAACAGCAAGCAATCATAGGAATTTTATGGCATTTTCACATTTCAACCAAAACTGGAGGAAAATCTGCAGGTTAAATTACAGCCTGAGTGCCTGCACAAAGTTCTTGCCTCTCTTGCAGGAGTGCTGACTGAGCAATGGAGAAAGAATTAATGTACATGCAGCAACTCACAATCATTTATTCATTCATTCAGATTCACTATCTGCTTTGCTCACCCAATTTCTGCCAGTTTTTTCTAGTCTAGTTTTGGACCCATGTGACAAAACATGCCATGGATTTAATTTGATATATAATATTTTTATTTATTATATTAATTTGTCATTAATATAATAATATAATAATAATGATTTATTATATAAATCAGTCTGGTGGGCTATTTGAAATCTCAACACTGTTGCAATCTCTGGTCTTTACTCTGGTCTTTAATCTCTGGTTGCAGGGGTAGCTCAATGGTTAAGGTGTTGGGTTACTGAATAGAAGGTTGGGGGTTCAAGCCCCAGCACTACCAAGCTGCCACTGTTGGGCCCCTGAGCAAGGCCCTTAACCCTCAACTGCTCAGGTGTATTAAAATGAGACAAGTGTAAGTCACTCTGGAGAAGAGTGTCTGCCAAATGCCGTAAATGTACAAATGTACTTACTATTCATGCAACAAATTTAAATTGGGCTACTTATTATGTAAACATTTTTTACATGAGTTTATTCTGAAGAATTGTTACTAATAGTACACTTTCTGTCCCCAAATATCAAGTGAAAGCCATCTGCCTGGGACAGTTCCCCTGAGATTGCTTATGTAGCAATCCAATAGACAATGAAGAGCAGAAACCGTGATCTTTGGCATCATCACATGGGCCATTTTTTCCATCAAGCAGGATACCAACATATTTCCTGGAAATCATTTGTAAGCATGACTGTCTGTAAACTGATGCATAAAATTGATTGAAAAATGATTGAAACATTGAGTAATGGGCCTCAAAATTTTTTTTTAACATATATCCATTTTCATACACTCAATGTCAATTTTAAAGAGATCATGTATTTCAGGTGTAAGTTAATTCTCTTTGCCAATGCAGCTTCCTTTATTGCTGTGCAACATTTCCTTAGAGCCAAAACAGAGTGACCAATAAGCAACTGAACTGGTAGGTCTCAAGCCACAGTGTACAATCTGTGTACTTCCTAGTGATTTGAGCCAACACTGACTTCCTTTGGCAATCTCATTCCCTTTTGCTTTTCCAACACACAATGGGGTGCAAGATTTCTGGCCCACTTCCCCAAGACACCTTGTTTTTAGTTTAAATAAAAATGTGTGTGTGAGAGGTCCATGATCACCTTTCTCCATTTTCATGTCATACCATTTTCCTTTCATCTCTCACATGCTTCACTGATAATTCACCTTTTCTGCAGTTATGTTTCTGATTTTGCATTTGCACAAGAGGTTGTTATGTTATAAAAACCAACAACCCATAATAATAAAAAAAAGAAGTAAGTGTGACTGTCAAAGTCTCCAGAAGAGCTGTGGCTGATTCTCCAAGACACTCAGTAACACTTAAAAGCTCATTTCCTTATAAAACTGCACACATTGTGAAACACCTGGGAACAGTGTTTAAGAAAAAAGGCACAGCAAATATGGACTTCCTTTAGTTTATTAGTATTTACTGACTCTATAATGCAGAACTCAAAAAATAAGAAACATCAAATCAATAGGGTGCCTAAGACTTTTGCACGGTACTGTATTTTTTTTTTACTGGCAGAGAAGTCAAAAAAGTGAGTCAAAATAACTTCCACTTTTCTTTTTTTATTTCCTCTTTTTTTGCTGGTTAATTTTAGGAGTTAAGCAGTTAACTTATGTGTATATTATGTATGTCATTAAAGACAAAAGGCTATTAAGGTGATTGTGTATCCTCACCCCAGGCTATTGTTCTGTTAACTAATTATTGTGTGATTAAAGTGCCTTCGTGTTCTGCACCTACGTCTCCGTACCTATTATCTACCGCATGCATAACACGCTTCAGGTTTAGTGCACATCATGACTTCATGTAAATGGAATGGACAGAGATTGTGGAACGGTAATGGTCAAAATGCCATGGGTAGAATTTGGAGAGGGAGAGATGGGAAATTTTAGCAAGTTAACTAGGATGAAGATGGGCCCTCTAATGGCATAGTGTTTGTCTCAGAACTGAGCGATGTCTGGCCAAAACGCTGCCTATTTTCCGACTGAACTCCAATAAGAGATGCAGAAGTAAGAATGAGCATTGATTTAGAGAAATGTGTCTTCCCCTAAAGTATGATCAGCTTGCATGTCTTCTCTATTACCTTCACTAGCAGATGAGCCAGCATCCAAGTCCTGCTTTGTGTACATGTGTGTTATAATAATGATGACCAGAACAAGTGTTCCTGTCTTGCCTAAAAAACACTGTGTAAGAGCTGGTCATATAAGCATTGCTGCAGCTTTATAGTTCAGACTCCTCAGCTTCACTGACTCCAACAGCTTACAGATCAGCATCTTCCTCCCTATGGATTTTTCAGACCTTACAAATCCTTATCTTCATTTCTTTGGAAGGAAATTGGATTATATACGAGGAGAAATGGATGTGCACACCACTGCAGATGCAGGTTCAGAGGTTGTAACAGCGGCGATCACAGTGTGACAATGCCGAGAAGCTCAGCTCACGCTAATGTGGACGTGTGAAGACAAGCACAAAGCTACATTAATGAATTGCACCTGCTGTTAACTCTGCCCACAGGGAGACATGGCCTGGGGCACTGAAACAGATTGAGCAAACATACACACAAGCCCTCCTTCCTGCATGTACTCACACACACACACACGTGAAACCCATGCGCTCTTCAGTACACATAAACAGTCTATCTTCGATTGAGGATTTATTTTGTCAACGTATTTTACAAGCAAAATAAAGCTAAACAAAACAAAACGTTGTTTTGCGTTACGTTATAAATCTGTTGTTTCTGACCTGTAATGTCATCCAGCTTCCTGTATCGGGATTAATTTTGCTGCATTTCTGGAGGCTAAGAAATGAAACAAATGTTTGTTTTGGCAGCACAAATACTTCACAGTCCTTTTGGAGGAATCTGGATTTTGACAAGGTGCTGGGGCATAAAATATTCCACAAAAAGTAATAAAGATTTCCACTTCTCAGCACAAACAAACAGAATTCATTTTATTTTCTGAAGCTGGGGGTTAACGTCAGTTTTTAAAGTTTTTTTTAATCAATAACATCCTTACCTAATCATATTGTCATTAACAATCAGCTCTAATTACAGTTGCAGTGCATTTTAAGTGTCTGCATGAATTGAAATGTGTGAAGTTCCTGTGTTTAATTTCTCAATAATAATAATAATAATAATAATAATAATAATAAAGCAGACACTTTGTATGATCAGACAACCAAAAGTATTATTATTACTATTATTACTATTATTATTATTATTATTATCTCATTTCACACACATTCCTGCATACATGAGCGTGTACATGGCTTTTTTTAATCCTACCCACACCTAAAGAAATTTCTTCCAATCCCACCCATTCCCAACGGAATTCTAACAAATCCCGCCCACACATAAAGGAATTCTGACCAAACCCACCCACTCCTGAAAAAGGTCAGATCAATCCCACCTACACCTGAAAGAAATCCAACCAATCCCACCCACTCCCAAAAGGCAATCCTGCCCACTGTCTAACATACTACTCTTTTTTTTGCATCTGCCTACAATATTGTATAATAAACTTAGTTGGTTCTATTTCTGAAAATATCCTTTTTAAAAAATAGAATTGTCATATACTGTATAATATGAATAAATCACTGAATACGGTAAATGTGTAGCACAAAACCAGCACCCAGAACACCCATAAGCTTCACATTTCACCACCCACTCGTGACTACAAGAAAATAATAATAATAACAGCAACAACAAAAAAAACCTCCCACAACTGATTTTAGAGTCCCAGTAAAGCATCCGAGTTCTGATTCACACTGCTGGTTGAATGGACAGTTTGTGAATGCTCACTGCTCTTGTAATATATTTGGGTGGTGGATCATTCTCAGCTCTGCAGTGACACTGATGTGGTGGTGGTGTGTTAGTGTGTGTTGTACTGGTACAATTAGATCAGACACAGCAGTGCTGCTGAAGCTTTTAAACCCCTCAGTGTCACTGTTGAACTGAGAATAGTCCACCAACCAAAAATATCCAGCTTGTGGGCAGCATCCTGTGAGCACTGATGAAGGACTAGAGGATGACTAACACAAACTGCGCAACAACAGATGAGCTACTGTCTCTGACTTTACATCTACAAGGTGGAGCAACTAGGTAGGTGTGTCTATGTGAATACAGTGTTTAGAAACTTCAGAAACACTGCAGTGTCTGATCCACTCACACCAGTACAACACACACTAACACACCACCACCACATCAGGGTCACTGCAGTGCTGAGAATGATCCACCATCCAAATAGTACCTGATCTGTGAGGGTCCTGACCACTGAAGAACAGCATAAATGAGGGTAACAAAGTCTGCAGAAAAACAGATGGACTATCTGTAAAACAGGTACCTGTACGGTCAGTGGAGCTGATAAAATGGACAGAGTGTAGATACAAGGAGACGGTTTTAATGTTATGGCTTATGGGTGTGTGTATATATATTTTACAACAAAAGACTAACACTATAACTTTAAAAGACTTTTAAAACTTGGTTTCTAACACTAAGTTCAACTGAACAAGGCAAAAACAAATGCGTTACAATATTGCAACTCAGTAGCAGGGCTGACCTATTTCATCTTCTTGTCCATTTTTCTCCCATGGTCTGCATGCGTATGAAAGCTTTGCTTTAAACTTTAAAAAGCGAACATGGAAACACACTTTATAACAAAGCCACGTCCATGAAAACACACATATAAAGTACATAAAACATGAACATTAGAAATACACTTCCAGTCACAGGCACTCCCTCCTCTCATATATTATAAATGACAAATGTTGACTCAAGCACTTCCGACTCTGAGGCCTGTAATAAACTGCATTTCCATTTGGCCAGTACAAGAGATCTACATCCACTCTATATTTATGATCATTTCTTTACAGTAATAATGATGGTAAAACTCCCTACAGATCATAATCAGCAGAAATCCCTGTAGCAACACAGTCTGGCCCTGAAACCCCAGCCAGAAAGATCAAAGCAAAACAAAAAAGACTCATTTACTAAGGTAAGTCCTTTTTGATTATGTGCCCATGTAAATCCCAGGCGTTGTTTGCCAGGGTGCATGCTGCCAGCAGTGCTGTATGGCACACATTCAATTTCAGACCTGAGTAAAGAAAGAATATGCAGCAAATCCGGTCCTTCCTAGTGATCATGTGACTTAGAGAAAGGCAGGACGGACATGAGCACACAGATGGTATGGAGAAACTGACAGTAACCATATTGGGGACAGTGTTTGCTGACCTGAGGCTTAAACAAACCCATGGTACGTGCATGTATGTGTGTGTGTGTGTGTGTGTGTGTGTGTGTGTGTGCCCAATTCACACACGCTGTTCATCATTTCCTCCTCCTCATTCCCTGTGTCAATACGGAATATCAGCTTGTCTTTACAAGGCATGTTCAGTTCACCTCATGCTGTTTGACTCGACCCAAAGCGATGAAGGAAAGGATGATTATAATCTGTCATTAATATTTGATCCAATCAAACAATGAGCTTGTGAATATCTATGAAGTAATAATTTAAAAACATTTTTTATTCACTCTTGCAGTTGCTCTTTTTGTCCCTGTGATGTTTGCTGATGTGTGCAGTACGACACGGGTCATTCAGAGTGGCCCATGTTAAAACACGATTTATATTTTTTTACAGGTAAGGCATGTGGGTGAGCTCCCACCGGTGCAGGCTGGCAGCAGAGAGCAGTCCCGCAGGACTTAAAATTACAGCACAGAGGCCAAAGACAGCAGTTTTACACACACACACACACCCACAATGACCTTGAGCATGTGGTTTTCTCACATACTGTACACACACACATACTGTGTCCACAGGGGTGCAGAGGCAATTAATGTAACAGAGGGGGCACAGGGTGTGTGTTTCCATCAAAGGCCAATGGCAACTAGTGAGCCAGGGGAGACGAGTAAAAGGTGAGGGAGATGAAGGAGAAAGGAAAGACAGAAGGTATAAACCGATGTCTATTGTTCAAACTTTAGTCACAGCTCCTCTCAGTAAATAACAAATAACAAAACTTCACCTTTCCACCATGGTGTTTGCAGCATTACCTAAATATTGTACTTATAAATGATTAAATGTTGATTTTTGACACAATGACCCTTATCGATTCTCAGCAGGAAAGTGGAAAATTTGCTCCGTGGGATTGGACCACCTCCACACAGGGCACTTGTCACATTTTAGCTCCTGTTTCTGCTCAATTAAATCCCCGCTAACACATGGACCACAGCCAACCAGACTGATTCATCCAGGTTTAATCAGGCTCCCACCACTACCAAAACCTGAACCTCTACATAGGAATGAAAAAAGATTGCAGCGCTTTGACAAATATAAGGCAAAAAAAGTTTACATACAATATTGTGCAAAAGTAACATTTGGAAAAATAAAATCTTTTTGTATGGACTCGATAATGCATCAGTAACAACAGTTACTAAAGTACCTATAACTATAGGGTGCCTAAGACTTGCACAGTAGGCTAAAGATATTCCATGCTGTTTTTTCCATAACTCCATATATTTCATGTTACAATACTTTTCCTTTGGGAAGTCTGTCAGAGAATTTATATTTATTTCAGCTTTAATTCCCTACCTTACAATTCCAGTGGATCAAAAGTTTGTATAAACTTTATACAAATTGTCTTGTATAAACTTTATACAAACTTCCAGAAATGAAATCTAACTAGCTTCTGATTGGAAAATGATCACAATTAGGAGTTAAGGGTGATCCATTCCAAGAACGGTATCTACTATAACAATAATGATGAGAGTATCCATACCGATGAACAAAAACCTTCTGGAAACAGTGGCACCAAACCCACTTTCCAACTTCAGTTGGAAGGGCATCTATAGCTGTTAAAAGCCTTTACTTTAGAGCCGGTGCCTTTGTGCCCTTGAGTCCATGGTACAATCCAAACAACTCAGCCAAGACCAAGGTGACTGTGAAGGAGTTGGAGGCATCAGGTATCAAATATGTACATGCACCATTAAGTCAGACATTGCCATGGGCTGAAATGCTGATCCACACGGAATAAGCCCATATTCCAAAACTGGAATAAAAAAAAAAACAGACTAAAGTTTGCATGTGATCACTAGATTCATATTCAAAATTTTATTCTTTGTTCATCAGCACTATGTATGGAGGAAAAATGGTGAAGCTTTTAATCTGAAGAACACCATCCCAACTGTGAAGCATGGAGGTGGCAGCATGATGCTGGAGGCAGTGGCATGGGGTTTGGGGGTCTGCTGGAAAAGAGACTGGTGCACTTCAGAAAATTAGGAAGTAGGATTATCGATAAATACAGAAGCAAAACATCATTTTCAGAAATTTTCAGAATGGCCATCACAAGGGCCTGACATAAATCTGACTGAACTAAATAGTGTATCTGAGCAAGGAGGCCCATAAACCTGACTGAGCTCTACGAGTTCGGTCAGGAGGAATAGTCAAAAATGCCTGAAAAGTACTGTCAGAAGCTTGTGAATGGCAAAAGCAAACTTTGGGCAATTTCTACCAATTGCTGAACATTTCCATTCCACAAACAGAATTCATCAGGTCACATCTGAAGGCCACTTTCTGATCCTAGTGTCCATTGCATCAACAGCACATCTGAGAATGCATTAATTATGTCCTCCACCTCTCCAGCTCTCAAAGCCCCAGTGCCCTCCCATCATATCTACCAACCCACACGTCTTATTATCTTCTAATGAAGTCCCCCTGAGCATGTGAGTGTGTGTCATTAATTCATTAACAAGGCCAGGTTAAACCCAGTGGATCTCCATGCACTAGCTGAGTGTCAGTGTGTGTGTGTGCTGTCTTGTTCCTCCCTGAAGTACCTGTCCTGTGGTACAGGATCATGAATCTTTTTCCACTTCATGTTTTTTCGAATGATGATGTCGTTGCCTGAGGACAAACATGACTAAAGGTAAAGGATTAGACTGAGATTACACCAAAATATGTAAATGTATGCCCTTTATATGCAAATATGACAAACCTCCTTGTAAAGCTGAATATACAATGTGCTATTAGGTCATGTGGGAGATTTGTGCGTCGGCTAAACTCAGCAATCTATATTAGCATTATACGGACGAGTAGGTGTGTGTGTGAGTGTGTGAGACATTGGGAAGTTAAAGTGAACAGTTAAAGTATTACTACCATGGCCTAGCCTACCTGTCAGTCAGTGTGACCCTGCTTTGTTTCATTCTCCTTTATTTAAGGGGAAATATTTCATAATATCTACAGGGTGGGCCATCTATATGGATACACTGTCAGAGGCTAGTTGAATGGCCACCAAGGTCTCCCAATAAAAGTCTAAGGGGGTCATATCGGGAGACCTTGGTGGCCATTCAATTGGCCCATGATGGTGTATACATATAGATGGCCCACATAGGTGTATCCATATACATGGCCCACCCTGTATTTATCTTTATCTATTTTTATCTACATAAGTAGTTTGTTTTTCTGGAGTTTTACTTGTCACAGACAGATTTAGTGGGGGGCACGGTGGCGCAGTGGATAGCGCTGTCGCCTCACAGCAAGAAGGACCCGGGTTCGATCCCCGGGTGGGGCGACC
>JAOTRJ010000004.1:20005258-20018109 GCA_028564905.1 Leptodoras praelongus | reverse complement strand
GCCCAATCACTCAATCACAGATTAGCCCTGCCCAATCACTCAATCACAGATTAGCCACACCCAATCACTCAATCACAGATTAGCCACACCCAATCACTCAATCACATGTGACAGTGGATTAGCCTCATTTCATAAAATCAGTTTTTAAACCTTTCATTACCATTAAGCTACTGGAGTGAAATGACACAAATGTTTAAAACGAGTAACTGAAGTTTATTTTTTCTGATTTCTGAAACGCATTTCAGACTGGACAGCAGAAATCGGTGAAGAGATGATGTTTTAATGGTGTGACTGATTTTACCACATGTAATCAGACAGAGACAAATTTGAGTTTTCCACCCAAAAGTAGATATAGGTTATAAATGTATTAGTACACTTAGATGTCAGCTTGAGAGACATACAAATGAAATGCTGGTCTGGGTCTCGTACACTGGCATGGCTTTACTGAACTGGGTCTTTCGGAAGACTTTCCTTAATATGGATATTATAGCCGTACTGTATTTCTAACCACCACACAGTGTAAATACTTCCCTCTAAGGTACAGTGATGTGCTGTATGTGGCCCAACCCTATTAGCCTGGAGCTGGAGATGAAATCCATGGCTCCTTATCTGACTAACCAAGCAGTAAACATGTTAAGGGTGAGTCCAGGGAAAAAGAGGTAACGCTGGATATTGAATTAGGGCAAAACACTGCGGTTTGGTTCTTCTCGCCGCGTTCCTTCCTCATTAAAACCAAGCAGCCCCCCTTTCTTCCAGCCGCTGCTTGAACTTAATTATGGCGAGCGTGCCGGCAGCAAAGGCCACGTGGTTTCCCACGGCTGGAGTCAAATGCAGTCTGACAGGATGAGCTGCCGTATGAAACGCCGCAGACAGAGTGAGTGAAACTAATTTCACAAACTGTAATTGCTTCGCTTCAGGCGCAAGAGGACTTCTTTTGTTTACATTAAAGCGCACTACCAATGTCAAACGACTTTCAAATTCAATACCCAAACCATCAATAAGATGCTTGCTGTAAAGATTTGCTTGAAATGTGAAATAGCTTTACACCCAAAAACACGGGCTAACAAATAACAGACATTGTTAACTCCGCCGGTCCCGAGCGTAAAGTCAAGTTCGACAAATCCAATTTCTAGTGTCATATGAAATGCCAGAGAACCTGTGGCATGGGTGCTACACAACGCTGTCAATGTGAAAGAGATAAAATCTGTGTAATGGCACAGGGCAACAGAAAGTGACTCAATAGCAGGTGGTCAACTGCAGCTCAGCAGGTCTCTATTGGCATTAGCCAAACAGCCAGTTAAAGACAATACACACTCAATATGCTCAGTCAATGCCGTTAGTCTGAGGGCGAGGGGTCCAAAACAGTGCTCTTTAACATGAGTTAATAGCTATTAGAGTGCACAGAGGGAGCAAAAGTGTTTGCACTGAAAGCAGCCTCTTCATTCAGTCCGCAGCAATGTGTAGAAAAGGGCACGTTCATGACAGATGGCTACAGTGCGAGAGCTCTCAGAAATTATAGATGCAAACTTTGCTTCTGGCAAAAGGGCAGATAAGTGAAAGATTTTTTTTTTCAAATGATGTATCACGATTTGAGGGGAAGTTTAGATTTTTTTTTGTTCATCCTTCATTGTGTATTCATTATTATTAGCCACCATCATTTGGATTCAAGTCTTCTCCACGCTCCTGCTGTACATCTCCTTTCAATGAGGAAGTGAACAGAGGGCACGGCGAGGGCATACTCTCCCACTCACACGGCTTAAGGACACGTGTAAATGCACGCTACCCTCCGTGCATGCGGGTTCAGAGCTCCACATGGAACGAGCAAGGGCATATCAGATATTAGTATGTCTGGACCTGCGGACGCTAAAGCCGGTGCAGGCTTGCCACTGATTGAACAACGTGCGAATGGTAGAAGTCATTAGTGAGGTTAGGCAAGCCTGAACTCGACATACTCTGTGCCAATCAGGAATTCGTCAAGCTGTTATGTTTGCAGATAGCCACAAAAAAAAAAAAAAAAAAAAAAAAAAAAAAAAAGCAACACTGCTTTTAGTTGCCGACTGTTTGGTTCTACACTGAAACTTGAACAAAGGATAACTCCTTTTCCTCTTGTCTCTTGTGGGCGAGTCAATTGCTCGGAGCAACCGGGGTGGAAAGGGCAGCGCGGGCACGCGGCGTTCGCGGCGTGAAGCTTGGAGAGAGGCAGATCTTTGGCCTGGTGATTTTCTGGTCAGTTCTACTTTACAATCCACTGCGTTTGTGACACTGATGCACATGCAGTAATGAATTCTCAGCACTTCCTGGAGCTAGGGAGGTGTGAAATCAAACAGCTATTATTATGTCCCTTGAAAGCCCCATTTCATTCACACGCTTTGATCCAATTTAAAAAGTGAGATCCATTCTGTGTGTAATGCAGCTCTTCACGGTTTCCTAATTAATACAAACACGCTTTTTTTTTTTTTACATTCTTTCTAATGCTGTGGACAATGTGATATATTGAGAATAAATTATATAAAAAAAAAATAATAGGAGCTGCTAATCTATGAGTACTCATGTGTGCGTGTGTGTGTGTATGCGTGGGTGTACAAGTATATCTGTCCAGATCTACCCTGCTCTAATCAGGTGATGAGAATAATCAGAGCTTGAGGTGTAACATGGCCTAGAGCAGCACAGAGAAGCACTTTCCCATCTGTGGTTCATTTCACAGCTCTATTTATGGAGCTCTTTTGCTCCTCCACCACCCTTCCCTCTCCTCATACAGGCTAATTATAAGAAGGCTAACTGAAGTGGGTCGGTACGTTAAGGTTCCACGCCACTCTTCTTCTTCACCTATCCTTACAGGAATTCAGTTATTCTCAAGTGCAGCAGAGGATACAGTGACCTGTAGAACCCCCGAACCAAATTCATTAACAGTCAAATGAGCATGCGACTAAACACTAGATAATAAAATGTGTATTATTCTCTGTCGACTCAAACGTTCGACGGAATACGTAATTATAACTTAAGCACTCCTTCATTCATCATTTGCTACCATCTCTCTTCCTAGAACATGTTTAATCATTTCACTCTGGCACATTTGTTAATCTCCTCATCGCTTATATGATGCCCTTAATGCATTATTGATTAATTATTGTGCACAAGAAGTGCTTGAATATTAATAGTCCTACCGTATTCATGCAAAACCCACTATGTATGTAAACACCCGATTATCAATCCTGAATCAATCCTACAAATTTGGAAGCGCACACCTGTACAGAATGGTACATCTGTATGAAGTAGAATTACAATTTCCCTTCACCGGAACCAAAAGTGTTACAGCATGGTGATGCACCTGGGCACAAAGCGAACACCATGAAGACATTATCTTCAGGAGCAGAGGTGGCTCAGTGGTTATAGTGGTTATGGTGTTGAGTTACTGAATAGAAGGTTGGGGGTTCGAGTCCCAGCACCACCAAGCTGCCACTGCTGGACCCTTGAGCAAGGCCCTTAACCCTCAACAGTATAAATGAGATAAATGAAAGTCACTCTGAGTAAGACCAGGTGGAAAGCCTTCCCAGAAGAGTGGAGGTTATTGTACCAGTAAAGGAAGGACTAAATCTGGAATGGGATGTCAGATTTAGGAGTGTGGCTGAGAGGATGTGTGTTCATTTGGCTACAAAAGCATTAATGAAAAGGATTCAGGGCCTGGGGCCAGGGCCAGTCAGTGCTTCAGTTCATCCCAAAGGTCTTCAGTTCATTTCTTCCACTCCAACCTTGGCAAGCCATGTTTTAACGGAGCTCGGGTGGTGCACGTTGTCATGCTGGAACAGGTTTTGGCTTCTTCGTTCCAGTGAAGGGACACTGTAATGAACCAGCATTGAAAGCCATTCTATACATGTTTTTTTGTCCAGAACCAAATACTGGTACAGCATAATGGTCAAGTGTCCACATACTTTTGGCTATACGGCGTATTAAATACTAATGCAATACTAATCATTGTTTAGTTACAGCATTCAGGAGGCAACCCTCGTCAGCGTGAGACAAAAATCATAAAAAGCCATCTGTCCCCCCCCCCCAACTCAAACACACAAGGAAACACAAATCCACTGTGAATTAACGTCGTCCCTATCAATTTTAAAAGAACTTAAGGAACATAATTACCTGTCCCTTTAAGGCTTCATGACATTTTCAATCTGTCTGAAGCCAGTTCAGAAAAGATTTGTGGTGAGAGCAGGGAGTGTTGTTTGCTGGGAGGTAGAGTTACCTCACAGACTTTCAATCGCTCGGGTATACATTCTGCGTCCGTGTCGCAAGCAAACCTCCAGGAGCAATCAAACGCCTGGATAGGTGTGGACACGCCTCTCTCGGTATCACATAAGGAGCAGAGTGAGGAGATTGATATGGAGCGCTGCATGACTAATATATAAAATAGTGAAAAAAAAAACCAAAAACATGCAGAAAGAGAGAAGTTAAAACAGATGGAGACTTTAAAGAGTTGCTTTTAAACTCACTGTAATAACTTTTTTTTCTCATTAAGACAGAGTATAAATGACTTCTTATGCTTTGGGGATAAACTATTAACTTTTTTTTGTGGAAGGAAATATGCAAAGAAAATAATTTCCCTGGATGGTACTGTATACGTGTCGAATAAAGTCGTTGTCTTCTAGTCACGCTTCTTCACTGGAAACCAAACATATATTGGGGAAGTAGGAGTGCAGTGATGGCCATTCAGGAGAAAGAGGCTGTAGGAGAATAAAATAAATGGAGTGTATGTGCTTCTGAAGAATGACTGAACATGTGTGTGTGGGTGTGTGTGTGTGTGTGTGTGTGTGTGTGTGGGTGTGGGTGTGTGGGTGTGCAGTCATAGACTGTTGGTCTCCTGTCACTCTTCAGAACTGATTTAAACAAGCAGCTATTGAGAGTTAGATGATCACTGGCCTGAAAAAGGGCTCGTGTCTGTGTGTGTGTGTGTGTGTGAGTGTGTGCGCCACCATGTTTTATACCTTTAAGGACAGGAATATCTGATATGTTTGACCTTGTGGGGACATTTTGTTGGTCCCCATATGAAAAAAACATAGCTGTATTAATAATTATATCAAGGGAAGGTCCTCACAATTATAGCAAGACAAAGCCTGTGTGTGTGTGTGTGTTTAACCCAGTTCGATGACCTTCTATACAGCCTCTGTCCACATGACAGACTGCTGAAGTTAATCCAAAGAGACAAGCTGCACTCAAAGACTGCAATCCACGACAAAGTGGCAACCGCATCGTGAAGTTTTTGATGTAGACACTCCACTGATGGCTAAAAGAAAATTTCACATCACTGGACACCATTCCATCAGGATTTGCGTCTCACCTGCGAGTTAAGCGCTATTTACACTCAGCCAACTTAAAGTCGCTGTGACCGATGACAAAATTCTGAATAAAATCTGAGCGCATGACTACCGGGGCAGAGAAAGGATCTCATCAGACTCACGAGACAGCTACAAATATGGTAGTGACAGTGGTGAAGTGTAGCAGAGACATGCTGATGGACAGGGAAAAGAAAGAATAAAAAAAGTCCTCACTTTGAAGAGTCTGGATTGTGCTGATTGAGGATGTAAAGAGCCGTTTCTTTAACCTCGGGTCATTACAGAATAGTCTGAAACGGAGAACATGCGTCACGGTGCTGTCTGTTAGAGAATCCTACTAAGATTTTATTCATATCGTCTTGTACAGTGTGTCGAGAAATGAATCGTAAAAGACTGCTGAAATGGCACAGGGTTAGAAGCGCTTGCAGTTAGCAGTATGAAGACTTGTCATGTGTATGACACAAACGGCATGAGGGAACACTACAAGCCTGATTTCACAAGGAGAACTATAAGAAGCGATGCACCGCGGGAGCGCGTCGTCACGCATTTGATGGAAGACCTGTCAACAGCCTGTTCGCCAAATCTCCCAATTTCTATCATGAAATAATTTAAAATAATAAAAGCAATGAGATTCTTCTCATCATCTCTGCAGCCAAGTGGAAAATGACTTTGCATTTCAAATGGCATTTCATAAAGCAGACAGCCTGCGCGCCTCTGTTGTCAGATTACGACACTGTAACAGTCAGAAACGGAATGAGAGTCGCGTGTAAGAGCATGCGCAAGACCCGGGCGGCTGGACGGGCTGGGCACGCTCGCTCCGTCTCGTTTGTAGCGCGAGGAAGACAAAAGGCACAGGAGCGTGAAATCCATTTTGGCGGGTCATGCGTTGAGCCGTTAGCTTGGCGCTGAAGAGCGCTGTCGGGCTGCTAATTATCTAGCTTTATCTCCGGGCCCCAGGCCTGCGCTGCCGAATACACACCGTGCTTAAACCGCAAAGCACACACACAGGGGCTGATGGCTTGGGTTTGGGTCAATTTAAATCATGTCGATGCAAGAGGGACTCATTTTCCACTTGTGGAAAAAAAAAGTGATGTAGTAAGGAGTAAAATGTTGGCCGGTTTTAGACTATATGCGGGTTAGACAGTGCAATCCAGAAGTCTCTTGATTGATATCTATAGTGCCTTGTGTAAGGTTTCATCACTTCACTTCACCTCAACATGAACACTTCATCTAATCAGGAAAGCCAAGAAGTGATCAAAACACATCAAGGACGTTAAAAATGTGCACTACTACAGTGCACTATGTAGAGAATCAGCCATTCTGTGCTGCTGTTTTGAAATCCCAGGTGCATTTATGACACTATATAGTGCCCAACAAAATAGTCATGATGCTCAGCAAAATGTAGTGTACACACAGGCATCTGGCAGTTTGGACCAGCGTACACTGTGCCAGAGTGAGCGAGTTACTACACTACACTGGCTTGTCCCGTCCTCCGCCCGAGCAGCTGGACTTCAACAGTTATTATTAAAGAACAAATATTGGAGAAATTTTACTTGCTCAGTCTAATATTTAAAATTGTAATATTTCCAGAGATTCAGTTAGTGATCCTGGGTTAAATAAAAAGGGTTGAATTTTGTTCAAAGCACAATTATGTAGCAGGGTAATGCCCAATAAGGGACTATAAAGTGACTGTGTCAAGTGGAGATTTGCTGTGGAGCACACAGCATTATATTATACAATATGTACTGTTACAACAAATCCCAACTTAATATAAAGAGAATGGCACAACCATGACTTTTAAATTCTCATAAATATTCTTTAGAGGTAACAAACCGTTAAGCAAAAAAATAAAACATAAAAAATTAAGGCCGACAAAGGACACTTAAATAAATAAATATATAAATAAATAAAAATTTGATGTAGAAATACAAAAATAAAAATATTCCATTAATTAAAAATGAATATATTTATATATTTTTTCAAATATTAATAACAGAATAAAAACACTTATATGAATATAAACTTGATAAAATAATTTTAGGATTTTAAAAACCCAACTTCAGAGTTTGAGAGATTCTGAGATTAAGATCAAACTGCACATGTGCTGCACAGACACTCACAAAAGCCTTAATTCTACACTTTTTACATATCACATGCACAATTTTACATTTAATCCTGGGCTTATTTGAATCTTTTCCCGACTACATCACTAGTCCAAGCAAAAGAACTGATTGTTTCCATCCATATCACCTCTATTCAAAAAAAAAAAAAAAGAACTAATTTGACCCTTGTGGCTTTCCATATTGGCAGAACATACACAAAACAGTGCGAAACACCCGAAACTCGAAAAGCGCTCATTAAATTGTGCAGATTAAGCGGGAATTGTTTGATTTATAGGTCTTTAAAACACACAAATGTTTACTTAAAGCTTTGAGTGGAAGTGAACAGACCAGTTTACCATGCCAAGTGGCAAACAAATGCGCACAAATGCAACTAGGGTACGCAGCAGGTGTGGAATTAAGCATGCTGAGCTCATGCTGAATGCAAACATCCTCTTGGATACTTGGAAAGGGGGGTTAGAAAAAAAAAAAATAATCACACAATTTTGTGTGAGGTATCGGCTCATTAAACTCCAGATACCTCAGGAAACTTTTTCTTTATGGATCTGCACGATGCATGTGGGTCACATTTTCAGGCAGAAGGGGATTAAACTGAAATGAGGAAATCCCTACACGTTTCAGATTCCTCATATTCAAGGTTTTAAAAAAAATGCTTAAAATCTACCGCAAAGCTACAGCAAATAATGAAAGGTAGGCATGCTCAAAGTCATTAAGAACGTGCAGAATATCTACAAACTGCTCCGTAACTTCAATATCCTGCAATCTTGTATGAGACAACCAATGATGCGTCATTTCTTAACATAACATTAAAACTGTAATTATACCAGAACTACAGGAATCCCTTGCCCAGACAATCCAGGTCTGACTTCTTTGTGAAGTTTGAGCCTATATATCATAAGATATTGGCTAGGAAAAGTGCTAGATTTTTACTCTGAACATTATCCACTAGGTGGCGCTACTCCACAAATCAATCCTAATGAGCTAGGTTAATGCGCCTCCTAGATAAAAATTCTGACACAAGCTATACAATGACCAGAGCTGCTATGGTGGTCATAATAAGAACCTGAATGGTTTGGGACACACACAGGCAATGAAGAGATGTAATTGGTCTGAGAAGCTCCGTCACTGCAGCACTTTTTATTCCATCTAATTAAGTAACCTCTAGCTAACTACTATACCACTAAAGATAGCATGCTAACAAAGCATTTAGCAGTCTTTACCTGGCTATTTAGCCAACATGCCAAATTCATCCATACATGTTTGTCTAAAATCTACAGAATTTCCAAACTTGCTAGCTGACGTTAGAAAGCTAGGTCACATGCCTTTAATAAACATGTTTATCTAGCTAACTTTATGTTATGGTATACGGTGCTCAAGTTCTTTTCAAGAACTCTTCTCAAGTTCTATTTTTGCATATTTGTCACACTTGAATGTTTCAAACCATCACAACTACTTTTAATCTTAGACAAAGATAACCCAAGTAAATGATGATTTCATTTATTGAAGGAAACAGGCTGTACACCTGGCCTGATGTGAAAAATTAACTGCTCCCTTAGCTATGAAATTAACCGGTTAGCCAAATCCATTTGGCTCGATTTCTGTAGCCATACCCAGGCATGATTAGTGGCAGAGCTGCTGAATCTAAACATCGCTTAAATAGAATCTGTTGGACAAAGTGAAGCAGTGAAGCAAGTCTCAAAGAGCAGCACAGGATGCCACGGTCTAAAGAGATTCAAATACTGATAAAAAAAAGTCTGGAAAGTGTTACAAAGACACTGCTGAGGCTCTGGGACTCCAGTAAACCAGAGCGAGAGCCGTTATCCACAAATGGAGAAAACCTGGAGCAGTGGTGAACCTTCCCAGGAGTGGCCAACATACCAAAATGTACCAACAACTCATCCAGGAAATCACAGAAGAACCCAAATGAACATCTAAAGACCTGCAGGCCTCACTTACTTCAGTTACAGTATGTACCTGATTCCACAATAAGAAAGACACGGGGCAAAAATGGTATCACGTTTGTCTCAAACATGGTGGTGGTAGTGTGATGATCCGGGGCTGCTTTGCTCATGAATTCTTCATGAATATCCACCTTATGTTCATGACCTAAAGCTCAAGTGGACTTAGGTTATACAGCAGGATAATGACCCAAAGCACACATGTCCACCTATGAATGGTTGAGTCCCAACCTCAATCCCGTTGAGATGCTTTGGCGATAGCCTAAATTTGCAGCACATACACAAATACCCAAATTAGTTTTAGGTATTAGGTTTAGGGGGCAATTACTTTTTCACATGAGTGATATAGGTGTTTTAAATAAATCTTCAAGAAACAATCATTTTAAAGCTGCATTCTGTGTTTGCTCATGTTGTCTTTATCTTATATACAAATTAGTTTGACGACCTGAATCATTTAAATGTGACAAAGTTGCAAAGATAGAAGAACTGGGACTAGGAAGGGGGGCTAATACTTTTTCATAGCACTGTATAGGGCTGTTTGGGGCATCTGGTTGGGCAGAACTTTGGCTTCCAATGTCAGAACAACATGCTTGATGTAGTAATTTAGTAATCGTAAAACATCACATCTAATAAAGAGACTCGTTTGCCTTTACTTTCTCTCCATGGTTCTATGAAAGAATATCACTTCAGCTATCGATCCAATTCCTAAATATAATTCTTAAGAGATTGTGTAGATATATTATAACCCGACAGCAGCATCCAAACAGGATCCAACACAGTTTTGTCTTTGATGCTATATTTCCTAAAACACTGAAACTTATTATTATTTTTTTTAAACACTACGCAAGCTGTATGTTTGGAACACAGCTCAAAGCTTCCGCCGTGTTGCGCCATTAGTCAAGTTGCGTTTCGTCCTCTCCGTAACCGCAGCGTGTAAATTTCATTTTGGATCCGTTTAAAAAATGAACTCATAGCCATGTGCGATATTAGCACGCAGGTAATTACTTCACACTTGTAGATGAAACCTGCCAAGTCCCTGCCAGTGTCGGACAGATTAATAGAACTATATACGATACTGATGTACTGAAAAGAGCGATGATAAATAAGCTCAGTGGGTTTTAAAAAAATGCTCATAGTTCATATTTGAACTTTACCATGTTGGTGAAGTGAAGTTTAGTTTATGAACAGAATGTACAGAAAACACAGGCCTGAATCGGATTTAAACGGCTATCTGGCATGGTGTGGTCAAAAGTATGTGGGCATCCGATCATGAAGCTCGACCATGGTGGGGGTTCTGGTTAGAGTGGAAGAACTGGATGGTCCTGCACAGAACCCTGAAACCTGCAGAACACCTTTCGGGATGAACCAGACCACCAAATGCACCACAGAACACAAATCCCCACAGCCTCATGAGCCACAAATCCGAAACCCACAAGAGTAGAAGCTATTATAACAACAAAGAGAAGAACAATCAATATTAATGTTTATAGCTTTGGAATGGAATGAAGTGGTCAATATTCAGGTCTCCACATCCCTTGTATATATACATATAGTGAATAACTACTGAATAACGTAAACATAGTCGTATCGTTCCCACTTTCTTTAGACTCGCACCAAATTTTGACATTTCATCCATGGGGTGCTGTAATAAGACTCAAAAACTGCATCAATTCTGAGCTGAGGAATGCTTACCTCACTTCATTCTGGCTCTTTCTCTCAGATTACATGTCACCATATTCCACAAAACAGAATTATTTCCTGAACTTCAAAATGCTCTCATTCATTTTACATTATAGGGGTGTAAGGTTGCTTTACTCCGAACTGAACCATGGCTTAGATTATTAATTCATTATGAAGCTGCATGTAAAGCAGACATTGTAAGCCGCCGATCAAACTTGCCCTAATCCTCTTAATTAACCGCTTATCCTTTTTAGGTGTGTTATATTTGAGTTACGGCTCAACTGGATTTGAGGGAAGTTAGATATGATGGATGTGCGTTAAACGCTATGTGCTGAGCTAAGCAAGAACATGGGAAACAGGGCAGAAATCTCAGAAAAGCAAAAAAAAGAAGATCATCATCATCATCACACATCTCACACTGTGTCTGATGAACCTTTCATGACGAATGGACCAACAGAAATAAGTTTACATTAAAACTGCATTATTGGAGATACTCTTTGGACAGAATATGATATGGATATGAAGCTAGACAGCTTACCACAAACATGGCTCTGAAGTTGCTAAGGTCTGTGAAGAGTTCATCCACGGAGGTCTTCTTGGGGTCAACGGCGAAGTACTCCACCGTGTTCTGGAACAGCGTGTTCATGTTGTTGTGCATGATGACCAGTTTCTGGTACTGTTCCCTTGCCTGAGTGGAGAAGCTGTGAGGCTCTGTAGTTAAGGATTAAAGTGTGTGTGTGTGTGCGCAGCATATTACATTGCACCAGCATTCCACAAAGTTTGAATGCAGAATGAAGCACATGAATGATTCTGATTGGTCAGATGGTATTTATCACCATATTTTTTTTTCATATTGACTTCATGAAAAAGAATAAAGAGAGCATGGTGTTGTTAACTAACTGATAATGCAACTGATACATTTTTCTTTAAACCTACCCACACATTGAAGTGCCAGAAAAGCCAGTACTATGCAACATAAACAGCAACGCCACCTGTCCATGTTGGTCATTGGTCGCATCCGATGGTGCGTATATATAAGGCGAGAGGCATCTACGGAAGTGTCTAGCGCCGTTTCTGCCGTCAGAATGACACAATTTTGTGATTTTCAACATGGTTTAGTAGTTGGAGTTCCTGAGATGGGTCATGGGATTGCAGAGGTAGAGGAAAAGACGGGATTTTAACGTTTAACGATTTTAACAAGGATTCCGGCAATACCTCGAATTTACGACAGCAGCATGGCCGTAAAAAGACGAGAATGGTTTCACGTGATAGGCGTGCAACACTGTGTCAAGTAATATCAGAATTCAGTGCTGGGGCCTCAACGAACGAACGAACGTGAGGCCTGTGCAACGTTCCGTCCGTTTGACGAGCATTAAGATTGCACCGTCGATACGGATGTATGTAACTCCTCTCAACAACAAAAAGCCGGTGCTCATAACTCTTCCAGTCAATGTGAATTGGTTGCATTATAAATGAGATACTGTGCACATTTGTAACAATATATCAGCTCAGAGAAGTCTGTGCAAACATAAATGGCATGTTGCTAGCAGTGTGGACTGGTCCATGTCCATGTTCCTTTTAGCTCAATGTACTTCACAGCTCTGTATTCACATAGAGCAGTTATTAAACACTGTCAGAGACACACACACACACACACACACACACACACACACACACACACACAGTGAGCTTTATTAACTCAAAACTAGTTGGACGAAAACACAGAACTGACTCGCGGGGAGAGGTGTGTGAACATCTTTGAAGTA
>JAOTRJ010000004.1:19988540-20004883 GCA_028564905.1 Leptodoras praelongus | reverse complement strand
TGTCTGTGCATATATATATATATATATATATATATATATATATATATATACACACACACTCACACACACACACACCAGAGGGGCCGACGTCTATGCCGAACTCCGAGTTCAGGAAAAAGTGGCGCTGCAAATATTCTCCGACTTTAATGTTGTCTTAAATATTAATTTTGTTTGGTGCAGTGGCCTCTCTCAGTGACAGCTCACCTCACAGCTCATCAAAAACTGTGTGTGTGTGTGTGTGTGTATGACAGAGTGAGAGAGGGGCCTCAGTGGAGTGTTTAAGTGAGTGTGAGTTGTAGTTATGATATGCAGCATGCTCCTGTGTGGGATTCCTGGACATGTGTGCTGGCTGCGGGGTGAAATGTTTTTGACAGGAGCTGCTCTCTGTTTGACTCGGCTCATGCTGGTGAGGCTCTGTAAAACTGCCACAAATAGACCAGCAGCCCATGAGCTTTCCAATACCAGTGCTCCCACTCGGCCCAGATGTCAGAATCAGTGAAGGATTTGATTATAAACAGTATGCACAGTTATATCCGGTTTATGTTTTGATTTCTATTCTTGAGAATGTACAACATGCGCCTAGAGCTGCACTGCCCTTTTCTTTATTATTATTAGTTATATAATAATAGCAGGTAAGTTCATTTATACATTCGCCACCGGATAATCCAGCTGGTGTGATTTTTAACCTCAGCGTTAACGTGCTCCTGCTCATAAGGCTGAGGGGATTCTTGATTTAGACATGACTCACTGTCAGATTTCATCGCTGTTTTTCTTTCTTCTCAAGGCTTCTTGCTTCAGCTCTTTGTAACTGAAAAATAATGATTCATTGTGCGAGTGTTTTGTGCGGTTTAGGCCTTGTCAGAAGTGCTTTGGAGAGCCGTCCAGAACTTCCGAAGAGCCCGGAGCGCTGATAACGTATCTGTTCATCTAGAAAGGGTGTGGATAGTAAACAGTACGGCGCGGGATGTGAAAACGCATTGCGTTTTCTCAATTGGGATAGGGAGACTAACTGAAAAACATGGTCCCTAAATATTCAAGAAACGGCGTTAGTCAGGATCAAATCTGGGACGAAAAAGAAACAAGGGGACATGGAGTAAGTCTGTAAACCGGACGCCCATGATTGGCTAGTGATTGGCATCGATTACACCGTATGCTACCCCTCCCACCCTGAGCACAGCAATTTCACTCTCTGAACTCCCAGCTAAGTTCAGCTATGCCATCGTCCAGATTCGAACTCTCGATCGTTTTTCTGTTGGAGCGACGGTGGCAATTTTAATCGCTTGAATATCACAGAGCACCCACTCCGTTTCAAAGTGTCTTTCCAAAGCCTGTTTGGATGGAAGGATTTGATAAACATGTCTCTAAAAGCAGCATGACAAATTATTTGACTTACAACTAAGGCTTGAAAACATATTTGAAAGAACATTTAACACTAGTACAAGCACAGCATGATTATGGCTTTCCAGCTTATAAATATTGATAGGAGTAGTCTATGTACTGGACACGCTGTATCTGAAGCCAGGAGGATTCTCAGGATCACGTAAAGCTTGTAGACACCCTCATTCACCGTCCAGGCAATGCCGAGAAGCCGCCGACAGGCAACCTTTGCTCAGTGCGCCTCTGCCTTTCGAGGGCGTCCTAATGACAGAACTTTTCTGCTGACAGAGTCCACCTGCACTGTTGTGGGCTGATTTACAAAGCGAAACATCTGCTCGCACCACCGCATCGCTGATGTGAGAACAACACCAGGGAATTACTCGCTTAATGAAAAGTGTGTGTGTGTGTGTGTGTGTGCGTTTCTGCATGGGAGACTTCATTAGGTCTATGAAGTAAGGGGGTGGATGGAGATTACGTTAACAAGGACATGGCAATGTGAGGCACGTGGACGCTGAGCAAGGGCAAGAGAGAGAGAGAGAGAGAGAGAGAGAACGACGGGGCTGTAAGATCAAAAAGGAGTCAAGGAAGCATCAGTGATCATCGCTCATTAGTCAGGATTAATAATAGCACCCAGACTCTGTACTGCTTTCTTCTACATTGACGCTGACCACACACCTCTGTAAGCCTTTACACACCTGCTAGCTTCACTCAAATCATCTCCACACACACACACACACATTATATATATATATATATATATATATATATATATTCCTTAAATACCCACCACCTGCCAAACACTGCTCAAAGCTTAAAGCACTCACTCCTCCTCTTACTTACTGACAAACTGACATGCACTACTCACTGCAGGGCTTTAAGGTGCAACACACACACCTCACCTTATGAAGCTTCCAAAGAGCCTACATTTCAGCTCATATTCAACTCCAGTTCAGCTACAGTTACCAAACAATGCCAAACCCAGACGGATCAGCGACACCCTACAAGTCAGAGCGTGTCAGGACACCTACATGACACACACACACACACACACATACACACACAACCATCAGGATGAAGCGCTCATCTATTCCATAATGAACTGAGGCATGTGCTGGACAGCTCCTGGGACTGAGTCTGACACACACATTAGTGCTAATATCACTCGGAATGAGACTAGAGATGAGACACTAAAACGTGAAAATTAATGCTTTACAAAAAAAAGGGGAGGTACGAAGGAATGAACGAAGGAGAGCTGATAAGATTTTTGTGAGGTCATCCAACCAAATAAGATGAGCTTTTTAAGTTTTCTTTCTTATCTGGCTATTTCTTACAGACAGACCTGAAAGTCTGTCTGTAAGAATCAATGATTAAATAACAAATGAATCACATTTATCTGTGAAGTATACATGCTGATTGTTTAGACCTAGATTCAACTGAAATCTCCTTGATTACAAACAGCCATTTGGTCCATTTCAGTTTTTTTTCCTTTTCTTTTTCTTCTCCCTCTCTCGTGGCAAATCTGGAGGTATCATTTTTAATTGTACACAGCCGCAATATTTTCTACCAGACTTAAGTGGCTCTATTTCCTGAAATATAAACAAAGATGATAACAGCTCACAATACCGTTCTTAATTATCGCTTAAGTTCTCATTAACTTATCAGTAAGCAATTAAATATTGCTATAGTAGTTTTTTAATAATTGTTATAATAAACTAGTACATGGGTTATTATGATTTAGTAACCAACATGCCTGTAAATGACTCTTTTTGCCAAAGCGTTAACAACCTGTGTAATTAAATTAGAATAAATAAACTAATGCCTTCTTATCCAATTTTAGATACTTGTCCCAAGCAGCACTGCATGTGAATGAGACCCTCTCATGGCCCCCTGTTGAGCCCCTGAGCAAAGCCTGCAACCCACTGCTCAACTCTGTCCCAACACCCTGCATAAGGGAGAGGGTTGTGTCAGGAAGGGCACCTGGCATAAAAACAGTGCCAGACTTGGGACAGGGGCAACAAAAGACTGGGAAAGTTGAGAAATGCTCAAAAAAAAAAAAAAAAAAACACCTGTCTGGAACATTCCACAGGTGAACATGTTAATTGGAAAGTGTCATGTGAGTGTCATAAAGGGAGCATCCCCGCAAGGCTCAGTCATTCACAAGCAAGGTTGGGACGAGGTTCACCACTTTGTGAACAACTGCATGAGCAAATAGTCCAACAACTTAAAAACAAAGTTTCCCAACATGCAATTGTAGGGATTTCATCATCTACAGTCCATAATATCATCAAAAGATTCAGAGAACCTCAGGGAAGCGGCAAGGCCGAAAACCAACAATGAATGCCCGTGGCCCGTTTCCAATTAACCAGTTCACCTGTGGAATGTTCCAAACAGGTGTTTTTGAGAATTGCTTAATTTTCCCAGTCTTTTGTTGCCCCTGTCCCAACTGTTTTGGAACGTGTTGCAGGCATCAAATTCAAAATGAGTGAATATTTGCAAAAGAAACCATAAAGTTTATCCGTTTGAACATTAAATATCTTGTCTATGTAGTGTATTCAATTCAATATGGGTTGAAAAGGATTTGCAAATCATCGTATTCTGTTTTTACACAACGTCCCAACTTCACTGGAATTGGGGTTGTATTTGGTGGATGTGCATTTTAAATAGTTAACAGAGCAAAGTACATTCCCAGTCAAATGCTGGAAGAGAATAGAGGGGTGGAGGAAGTGAGCACATTAGTTCTGCGAAAGAGGCTTCAGTGCTCAGCAATCAAACACCAACAAGTGAACGCCCGCCAGTTCAAAATCCATCATGCACCCAGAAACATTACTGCGAGCATATCGTAAATGACGACAGTGGCGTCTAGCAAATAAAGTGCACATTATATAATCATTATATAATCGATACACCGGGAAAGATATTGATATGTGTCGGCTTGCTTCTCTGATTCATTTGTTAAACGTCAGCCTGAAAAGCCTCACGGCTGCATCGCTTCAGCCTCGCACTGGTCCACATCACGGTTGCTCAGACAACTCCATGCTACATTTCATCAGGAAGCATCAGGAGTGCATCAATCACACGATCATACACACACAGGCCATGCAGGATAATGATCTCCCCTGACTGCCTGCAGTCCGGTCGTGTCGGAAAGACACGGGTATCGGCTCCAGCGGCAACGGGATCGCCGCTACGCAATCTTCTTCTTTTCGCTTAAAAAAAAATTGTTTATGAGAATTGAAGCATATCGAGACGGAATGTCCTTCCTCTGTAGATGTGGCTAAAATGGAGATAAGGAAGTGATAAGAATGCAGCGAGGTGTTCGTGAGAATTTTTCAGGCTTGAATAAACAGGAAAGCCAAAGTGCTAGAGCAGAAGAGCACCCCAGGCAGTGAGAGCGAAAAGAAAAGTAGAGGAAGACAGACAGTGAGGCTGGATGCAGAATGGAAATGCGGTGCGAAACTCCATTATTGAGCACACCTGCGAGAAGCCTGAAACATGACCTGCTGACATGTGTGGTTAATAATTAAAATACACAGCCAGTCTTACAAACGGACCTGCACTCTGATTAGAAAGTGAGAGACGGAGAAGTGTGCGAGTGTGAAAGGGTGCTGGAGAAGGTACGCGGTGAAATGTTCTGCGAATAAACCTTGCGCTTGGACACTTGTATTTGGAATGGTGTGTGAGTAATAAAGGATATGGTCATCTTGCTGTGGAACATGTCATTTCGGTTGTCAGGGGAGCTGAAGGTGTCCAGATCTTTCTCCAGCTGCTGCAGCTGCTTCTCCATCTGCCTCAAACTCTTCTCCAGGTTCTCTGCCGAGACTACACACACACACACACACACACACACAATTTATCAGAAAGCAGCTATACTGTACAGGGAACAACATCCAGCATGAGCAAAGAAGACCGGCGTGATGGAATAATTAATTTAGTTTCCCTGATTGACGGAGTAAATGCAGCAGGACGGATGGGCTAGCGTGGAAGCGTGTCTGTTCTGCGAGATGTGCAACTACAAAGCACTTTGCTGACTGGTAAACACACAGGCGCCGGTTATAATTGGATCGTAATTAGCCGTGAACTAATCATAGTCAGAGACCGGCGTGTGGCTAAATATAAAAGGATGGATATGACCAAAAGTTCAGACTTCAGAGGGAAAAATTAGGAATAATTTTACACCTAAACCTATTAAAATCTTATCAGAATTTCAAGTACGCCAGGCTCATGGAAAGGTCTCTTTTTGAAAAAAGAAAAAAAAAAGTCTACAGAAAACATCTCGGCGGCTCAATAAGCCAACTTCGCGCTCTCTGAGGTGTCTCTAGATGAATCCATTTTCTTAATTTCATGCTGGTTTTCTTATGTAACTGAGAAAACTGCTCTACTAAATTCTCCATTAGGTGATTAGATAATCTGAGATGCTTTGACGTAATATTGGACTGTGATGAAGATGTGAGATGGTGTGGATATGATATCACCTATGATGGACATCCGGGTGACCGCATGATAACTATACGACTGTAAATCCTTGGGGGATTGTTCATCTTTTGTTTCCTTAGGCAGTATAGATTTTCACATAGGACAAGTTGTGCTTCAGTGTACCGCAACAGACTAATTAAGTACATCACAACAACAGCATTCTTTTAACACTCTGAACACGTACACATACACACACACACGTCCCTGATAACAGACGCAAACAACTTACAAGAAGAAAAGTCTCCATTCATCAGACACAAACATCTCAAAATAGATCACCTTGATAAACACTTCAGCAACCACAGGTAGATACACATACGTTCTTGTCATTTCACATTCAATGTAAACATCTTTGCGTCGTCGGTGCTGCCTCTATTTAAAGCCGCTGCACTGGAAAACTCCAGAACCTCACTAAGGGGGCTTTAAAGTCAACACGGTAGAGCGCATGCTTCTGCACATCAAACAAAAGTGTTGCCGTGCCGTCCTCCCTTTCTCCTCAAGGCCACGGTTAGATTAGCATGCTAAAGCCAGTAAGAGTTGCTGAGTACAGAGGAGGCAGGAAAAGTGCTGCAAGAAAGAAAGGAGGCCACTCAGAGGGCATCTAAGCGGTCTGGCAGTAGGGGATGCGCTTTAAGACCGCAAAACTCTGGGTGAAGCAGAGGAGTGTGTATGTGTGTAAGAGAATTTAAACTCAGCTTGGAGACAGCTTTAAAACTGGAGACTGGGCAAAATACATAGCAATGGCACCAGTGTGTATATACAATGATCTAGAGCCGTTTCTGCCGGGAGACGTTATCAGGCAAGTTATCAGGATTGCTTTGCACGAATTTCAGCGCGGTTAATTAGTTGGAGCTCGTAGCATTTTGGAGGTAGAAGCAACGTTTAGATTTTCACGTAGGAGCGTTTCAAGGGCGTACCGTGATTATAAGAATTCAGGCAAAACCTCGGACAGCAGCGTGGCTGTAAAAAGACTCTGGACATCAGCGTGAGGACTGTGCAATGTTCCGTCCAAGATCCCATGGGGGACCTACCAAGCATTAACTATTATGTATACCAGTTTTTCTGGTACTTATTATAACATATTTCATCCCTGTTCATTCGAGTTGTACATGGAAAAACAAACAAGCACTTGAATGAAAATAAGAACCAAATATGTCCAAACCATTAGATAATGAGAAATGCTTTAAACCATAGGCATTCATTTATGTGAGTTTCCTCCTACCTCCCAAAAACATGCATGTAGGTCAACTGGCTACAGCAAATTGCCCCTAGGTGTGTGTAAATCTGTGTGTCCATGGTGAACTGCGATGACCTGGCGTCTCATCCGGGCTTTATTCCAGCCTTTGTTCCATGCATGAGCTCCGAATCCACTGCAACCCTGATCAGGTTGATTTATTTAACATTACGCACGCTTTATTTTTTACTTTCTTTTGTCACCCCCCCAGTGAAGACACCATGTAGGTGATGTAAACTGAGGCAGCTATCGTTTTGATTAATTGCAGCCCCTGCCACAGATTTAAACTGGTTAAAATGGAAAACCAAGTGAGTGAGTGAGTCACACTTGATACAGGTGACTTTAAAAGCTTTCAAAAACACTTTTTGGTACAGCTCATACCCACGGTTTCTAACTAATCACACATTTAATTTGCCCCATCATTGTTCATGTGCCCCCACCAAAAAAAGTTATTTCAATGCTCTACTTGCACTGTGTGTATATTTTCCAATAACCCAATGTTTCAGCTACTGTGCTTACAGATCAGTTAACAAAATTCATGGACAATTGAGTTTTGGCTAATAAACACACATACTTTGATCACAGCATGGTTGTTAAAAGCCAGATAGATGGATGAGGTAGAATGGAGAGATGGAGAGAAACGGCTGATCTTCGGGGAATCACGCACACAGGAGTCTCTGGAGTTTATTCAGAATCGGTTCAGTGGGTGGAAACGCATTGTTGATGAGTGAGTTCAGTAAAGAAAAGCATCTCAGAATGCATCAAAGAGCAAACCCTGAGGCAGATGGGTTTCAAGAGCAGAAAAAATATTCTTGATTGTAAGGTCAGCATGTTGTGCCTTATCTCAAAGGTTCACGCTGGTGGTGGTGGTGGTGTAATGGTGATGGCTTCTTAATACCAAACTGGCATTGCTTAAATGCCACCAGAATATCTGAATGATAACAGACTGTCAACATGCACCAACCCAAAGCTTTGTTTCTAAAAGCTCCTGGAATTGATGGCATAAAGAATTAATATGGCGTTCCTAACAGTACGTGGGGAGGGTGTTAGCTAATTAGGTGGCACATTTATTGTAATGGAGCTGTTCATAACAGTGCAGAATGCACAGAGGTGGCTGGATCACATGCTTGCTAGCATTGGTCCAAGCCCCTCACTACTTCACAGCATGCAGTTGGTGCCAGTAGTACTAAAGCATAGTGTACATGATGCATTTAGGACACAATCATGATCTCTTACCAAAGATGTAATGACTTGCAGCTGTGGGTTCAAACTGCAGGAAGTGCACCGAGAAGGCACATTTCTAAAGTCATGTAATTAACATTATACCAATAACCCGAAAATTTCCACTCAATCAGCAGAACGTCATGTTATCCATAAAGATCATTAGAATGATTGCATGGGCCAAAAATATTACTCAAGATTGTATTACTTTTCATTTTGTCTTTCGCCTTTTTCCATGTGGTCATGCATTACACCACTGTGGGGAAAACATACAAAAGATAGATTATGAAGCTCCACAAATCAGCTAATGGATAATTTGGTAAGTTTAAATAAAATTACAAGATCCTGTGTGTCTGAGCTCAAGTAAGAGCACAGGGTACACACAGGATGAGGTCTTATACTCTGGTCTGAGCTGTTGTAGCTGCTCGAGTGCTCATAGGCATCGCCATTCGAAAGGTCACCGACTAGTGATACGTAACAGAGGTGGAAATTATGCACTGTTATATCAGGACGTGACAATCAACCAAAATCTTGGTCTTATATGAATTATTTTGGCCAAACCCTGAGGTGAATAACACTGAGGTATAAATAAAAGAAATAATGCTGGTTCAGAGGAACTCCTTTAGTCCTGAAAGGTATATCCTTCATATCTCTCTCAGCACCAGTCACTGCTGAAATCCTCAGCAGATCAGCAAAGCATGTCACATGACTGCTCACATGCTCCATTTTCCAGTTCCTAATATCCAGACTTGCTCGACCTTCTCCTAATCAGTGCTCTTCCTATAAGATGAACATTTCTCAGCCTTTTGTCAGATTTTAATTTTATTTAATCTTTCTTGCATGTGTGATTTTCATTAAAAAAAGGAAAAGAAAATGTCTCTTAATGCAGACAAAGCCGGTTATGATCTCCCGACCTCCCTCTTCAACTTAATGGAAGATACACTTAAGATAAATAATACCTACCATTCCCTGACAACCGTTTATTACTCCTTTCCTTTGCCTAACCTGGAAGTGTAATGACTGATATTTCCAGTTTGTAAATTAAATACAGAAAATGGTGGCTGAACTATACAGTGTGAAATCAGGGAGCATTAACACATTAAGCAACCTCCGTGCTACGTGCTGTTGGCATGGCAGCTGGGGGAGAAGGGAGTTGGGCTTTTAGTAAACGTGGAAGAAAGGAGGACTTCTAACATACAACCTCTAGCTCCCTCTGATGGAGCAAACAAAGAAAGGAAGAAGGGAAGGATGAAGGCGACATGGTGAGAGAGAATGAAGGGTGAGACAGGAGGACACAGACGAGGGGTGGGATGGAGGAGAAAAGGGACAGGGACAGAGACAGAGAGAAAGAGAGAGAGAGAGAGAGAGAGAGGGGAAACATATATGCAGTTTATGCACATAGTGACATTAAACTGCTACAGCTGGGCTCACTGGCTCAGTAACACTGAACTGTGGTGGTGGTGGGGTGGCAGGATGTTTTTTTTCTTTTCATTTTACTTAAACCAATTCAAGTCTCTTTACATGCAAGCCAAAATATCTGAAGTATCTAATTTTAAACACCTACACAGGATTATGAATTCTTCAAAAATATGTCATTCTGATTAAATAAATTTATACAAGGTCAAATGTCATGTGCCTTTTACCCCATAAAACCTATTTTTAACAGCAAATTAATAACCCTGCGTGAAATACTGCGACCTCATTCGACTCCTGTCTCAGGTAAGTTAATTAGCACTAAAACAAGTATTTAGTTTGTTAGGGTGAGTTTGTGGTTCAGAATAACATGTGGTCACATGGCTCCCAAGTGACGCAACATAAAAGCACTCCCACCGTCGCTGGGAGATTGCGAGTGCCAATCACAGCAGCCATTCTTGGCCAGGGCACCAAGAGCACAAAATTTGCCATGCTTTCTGGATAGGAAGGATAAAATACACTTTCTCGCCTCTAGCTAGACAATTGTAGGAGTATGTGAGCTTATGGATGCAGAAGGGTCCCGTGACTTGTCTCACGGGAAGCAGATAGACTTTAAAGAACAGCAATGATTTAATGGTTTGGCTGTTCTGAATGATATACATGGAAGCACCAGAAAAACTGGTATACCAGTTAATACTTGGTGGGTTCCCCATGGGGTCTTGGAAGGAATTGAACAGTCCTCACGCCGATGTTTATTGAGGCCCCGGCATTGAACGTAACCGATGTAACTTGAAAAATTGTTGCACATCTATCACGTGAAATGATTCTTGCCAGTTGACCCTGGTCACGTTCACCAAGAGTCTCGTGATGCTCTTAACTTTGCTTCTTCCTCCAGCTATTAAACAGTGTTGAAAATTGCAAAATCGTGATAACTTGCCATTCTCATGCTGGAAATCGCTCCAGAAGCTTCCATAGACAGCTATCGCTTTACATACACAATGACATGCACTAGAGGTGTTATGACTTTTGCCTAGGCTCCACCAGTTTTTCTGGTACCTCAGTGTCTAACGTTGGTCCATATACTCCTCTGCCTGTCTTTTGCCGTGCATGTGCTTGCAGCATAGAGCATGTTCTTGTATTTAATTGAGCTATACATAATTATAGCTACATTATGCCAACATGTGCATGTGACAATTTGAGTTTGGAAAAAGAAAATGATGAACACTGGTGTAATTGTTAGTGCACACCTTTCAGATAACTAGCTGGCCCTCAGCAAAAGCACAACAAACACTACATTCCTAAATAAAGTTAGAAGGTTATCATCCAGCAAATCATACTTCCATGTGAGCTGCGAGCACAACCCGACTATTCAGCAGTGAGTAATTAATAAAAATGTTGGCACCTCGCTTCGAACAATACTCACGCCCCTCCGTCTGACCCACTCTATCTGAAGGAGAAAGACAGCAGCCGAGGAGAGGAAGAGGCAGAATAATGGATGGAAATAACTGTAATAGAGTAACACGATTAGACTTTGTGCACAGGCCTCTTTCGGGGCGGCAGGGATGTGTTACCCATAATGCCAACCGATTTGATGAGGGACGCCAGAGTGGGAGCTATTAATGAAATGCGGAAGAGTGGGAGAGAACACAGATAGGCTATTAGAGAGAGAGAGAGAGAGAGAGAGAGAGAGAAGGGATGGGATTGAGAAATTTAGGCAGGGAATGAGCAAATGAAGGAAGATAAGAAGTCAGAGGATGTGCTGTTTATGTCAGTAAACAGTTCCCTTCAGTCAGTTTCAACACTGACCCAATTGAATAACCATTCAAACGGAGGGGAAATAGTGGAGGTTAGTTGTTGTTATTATTATTATTATTATTAACAAATGCAGAAATGATCGTTAAACAAAATTCTATCTAGTTTTATTCAGGTACAGAGCATCTGAGAAAAAATGTGCACCTCCATAATCATACTAAATTATTTATCACAGAAGATACAAGTCAAATACACACTTAAGTGCATCAGCAAGACAAAAACTACAAGTCCCAAGGGCTCAGCAAGTCCCTCCACACCGAATACTCTGTTTATTAAAACAGTGGCACGGGGCCCAGCCATGATTAATTACCAATGACTATTCCACCCAGAGACAACACTAAATGAGCTGGGCCCTAATTAAAAAGGAGGCATGGTATTACTAATGAACACTGCCACTCAATTCCACACGACACACTATTCCACATACGCAACCGCCAATCCCGATGATGTAGCTGGAACGGAGGAAATGACCGACAGGTTCCCGATAGGATGACCACCGTCTACTGCTGGAATTGTTCTGGTTCTGACCATTCTCTCGCGAAGCATGCAGTAATATGGTGAGACAGTTTCGTTGTTGTGTCATCTCTCTTTGCTTCTGGGGTGGCCGGGAGCAACGTGACCCATCATAGCACTACTGTCAATCCAGCATGCACATGTGTACACACACACACACACACACCCACAAGCTCATTTCTGTCCGTTTGAAATAACAATGCAACATTCTCATATGTAGTTGATGAGAGATGACAAAACTGAGAGAAAACAAAATAAAGTGAATTAGTATCAGAATAAGAAGAGTTAGAAACAAACAGACATATGGAGGAATAGATGGATAAATGAAAGTATAAAATGGGTCTGGTGCAAATGGATGGAGGAATGGATAGGCCAAATATGGGCAATTGGTTTGAAGGTTGGTACTGATGTGGATGGATGGATGGAATGATGGATGGATGGATAGACAGATGGATAGATTTCATGTAGATGAATAGACAAAAGGGTAAAATGGGTCTGGTGTAAATGGACAGAGGAATGGATAGGCCCAATGTGGGCAATTGGTTGGATGGTTGGTACTGCTGTGGATGGATGGAAGGATGGAATGATGGATGGATGGATAGATAGATAGACAGATGGATAGGTTTGATGTAGATGGATAGAAGAAAGGATAGAATGGGTCTGATGTGAATGGATGGAGTAATGGATTGGTCTGATATCGATGGATAGATACATGAATGGATGGATGGATGGATACGCCTGATACAGGTGGTCTAATAGACAAACGGACAACCACAGATGAAGAAGATGAAAAGAAAGAGGAGGTCCGAGATAGCTCTGGTGAGGTTCTAGTCAATAGACAGCATGTTTTGGAGTAGGAGGATGATGAACTCTGTGTGTTCTGGCTCACTGCGCAGCGCCGAAGCCGTGGAGGATCACCAATGATGGCACATCAGCTGGTGCTTGAGAGAGAAAAAAAAACAACAACAAAGCAACACACCAGCTGCGCAAGACAACATGCTCAGGCACACTCTCTCCAATCTAAAACCTCCACAGATTACACCAAACACAAACACATTTTAAATGACAGAGATGTGTCTTATTTCTTAGGCCACTGTATCCTGGCGGGGATATGATAACAGCCTTGTCACCATTAGAAGAGCATCCTCACAGCAGCTTCATACTTTATACATGTACATGCTAAAACCAGCAGCTTTTCTTTAAGCAAAGTAAGGCGTTTCAAGCACACAGATGCAAAAACAAAGTGGAAAAAAACCCAGAATCCAGATAAATATTTCTCATTATATGTCAGACAGCTTGTGGTTTTTATAAAAGGCTCGTGGAATAAATGTATGATCAATACACTCTTCAGAGCAGGAAAAGCCTTTGATTACTGAAGTGGTATCACACTGCATAGTGCATAGCGTTCAGCACAATGGGGCTGAACATGAGAGAAATTAGGAGAAACTGAAGAAAGAGATTGCAAGAGTTTGAATCCCGGCGATGCCAAAGCCATTATTAGCGACTCAGAGGCACGAAAGCAAAATTGGCAGTTCTTTCTGAGGGTGAGGGAAAGTGTTTCTCGTTTTCCTCTGTCAATCACAGCACCGATAACATGTCCTGGGTTTATGAGAGTTCACGGACGTACATGAGAACAGCTGTCTTTCCTCTGAGTATAGCAGAGGAGCAAATGACGAGACTGGCAGAGAACAGAATCAAAGTTGTTTAAGGGTAGGCTCATAATTACACAGGATTCTCATCAGACCTAAAGCAGCAATGAGTAAATCATTCATTCAGCTGTATCTGTTATATTTTGATATTATGGGTTGCATTTGATATCATAGGCCAGATTATCATTTTCTATAAGCTAGAAAATGATCTTTAGGTTGATGAAATGGTGCTGTCCTGCCTCCGATCTTATCTCATTGTCAGATTGGAGAAGAAGAAAAAGAAAAAAAAAAGATTTATACTGTGCTGGAAAAATTTACTTCTTGAATCTGATTAGTCAGCAGGTGTGCATTATTTTTGTATAATAGCGCACGTAGCTCCGGCCGCCCTTGATTAACATTAATGTGCTTGTTCGAATACATTATTGTTTCCATAGTAACAGCTCATTCACATACATAACCTAATAAGACTAATGCTAAAATAATTTTTTTTCCAGTTACTGTTTATTCTGGTGTACTCTGTGTTTTATGCATCTTACAGCTATAATAGTATTAATTTTAGTTTCTAACAGCAGAACGAACGCTGCTGAATTATGTTGTGTCTAACCTGTAGAGAGGAATGAATAAACACACTGTATGTATAGTCTAGCATCCTTGGAAGAATAACAAAACATATTCAAGGTGTCTTGCCTTGAAAAACGGTGCCAGCTGCATTTAGTGTTTAAGCAAACATGCCTTAAACACTAGTAAACATGCCTCTGGTTTTTCTTGATTAATTAGTCCCTGAACATTGTACGCTGCTGTGTGACATGGGACGTGTACGCATGCTTTGCTTGAAACAAGAGACAGTGTTATATATATAAAAAAAAAAATTAAAAATAAAAAAAGATTTTAAAAAAAAGGAAAAAAAGAAATTAAATTGCTACAGAAAATTCTACTAGGACACGATATTGCATCTTAATTCGGTGGTTGAGTATGTTTATACACTGTATAAAGGCTATAAAATGATCTTATACAGGACCAGTCAAAAGTTTAGACACACCTCAAATTCAATTTAGTGGTTTTTCATTATATTAATGTATGTTCTGCAAACATATGGAATTATTTAGTAAACAAAAAAAAAGTGTTAAACAAACCAGAATTTAGATTCTTCAAATTCTTGCTTAGTTGACAGCTTTGCACATCTTGGCATTTTCTTGGTCAGCTTCATGAGGTAGTCACCTGGAACGGCTTTCAGCTAACAGCTGTGCCTTGTCAAGAGTTCATTTCTTGAAATTCTTGCCGTCTTAATGTGTTTGAGACATCAGTTGTGTAGTGAAGAGGTAGAGTTTACAGATATACATTGAATAGCCCTATATGAGTAATGTTCTAATCCATATTACAGCAAGAACGACTCGACTAAGTAAAGAAAAACGACAGTCCATCATTACTGTAAGAAATGAAGGTCAGTCAGTTGAGATGGTTTGGGATGAGTTGGAGCGCAGAGTGAAGGCAAAGTAACCAATAAGTGCTCAGCACCTCTGGGAACTTCTTCAAGACTGCTGGAGAACCGTTTCAGGCGATTACCTCATGAAGCTGAATGAGAGAATGTCAAATACTTCATGATTCCTTATGTGTTCCTTCATAGTCTGGACACTGGACTTCAATATTCATTTACAATAAAGGAAAAAAAGAAAAAACTGAACTGCTCTTAGTCGGGCCCATCACCTTGGACTTGTTTGCCTTGGGAGACCCTGACAGGGAGATAATACTCCCCGGCAACATAGTTCCTCGGATCATTCTGGCACTCAAACCCCTCCACCATGATAAGGTGGCAAAAAACATTGAATGAGAAGGTGTGTCCAAACTTTTGGTTTCTGGTACTGTATTTATGTGCTATTTTAATGCAGCTAGGTTCTAAGGACATGTCTTTAACATGAAACAGAATAAGTATCCAGTTATTGGTAATTGGTAGTTAATAGTTAATTCTTTAAATTAAGTAGTCAAAACAGACTATGGTGGACTATTTCTTTTGTGGAGTTTTTTTTTTTGTCAGTGTGTATATATCTACGCGTACCTCGGCTGGCTCTCTCCACATGCTGCAAGTCATCAACAAATTTGAGAACATCAGGGAATTTCTCCTCGCACACCTCAGCTAGGAAATGAACCAGCGTGGACACCTGATCAGCCGACTTGGTGTCTTTCAACTAATGGAGAGGAAAAAGAGAGAATAACAGTGAATTCTTCCAGATCAGTGGCAACATGTGGGGAAAAAAGAGAAATTGCAACACAAATTAAAATGTTTGAGTCAATAGTTACATGGGGGAAGTAACACATATTCAGTGTCCGGTTACATGCAGGTGCTTAGGTTGATTTTCCTTAAATTAAAAATTCCCTACATGCATTTCATGTTTCTAGATTTTTCTCGAAAGGTGTTGGAGATGGGTTTTTTTAGCAGCATGCACAGCACTGACTTTAAACTGTCTTCAAGGTCAGAATCATCTGTAACTGAGACACACTTAAAGTCTGAGTAGTGCTTAAGGCTGGAGTTATGCCTAAGGTGTGATTTCAGTATTAACTCCAAACTGCGGGCGGCACGGTGGCACAGTGGATAGCGCTGTCGCCTCACAGCAAGAAGGACCTGGGTTCGATCCCCGGGTGGGGCGACCTGGGAA
>JAOTRJ010000004.1:19900771-19919164 GCA_028564905.1 Leptodoras praelongus | reverse complement strand
TTTTTTTTAGCGGGTCTTAAGATTTCGATCAGGAGTGTATATACACACACACACACACACACACATATATATATATATATATATATGTATATATATTGAGAGTGTAAGGAAGCGTTCAGGCTTACTTTGAAGGGCTGGTGGTCACACTTAATGTTATAATAATACTAATTTACACACATTATATTTATTCTATGTTATAATATGTATATATGTACTATTACTACTACTACTAAGGAGCAGGAAGGGGGGGAGCAACACTGAACACGAGGACCAAGAAGCCTTTTATCAGAGCAAGGTAGATTTGTGGAGTAGTGTTTTTACTGATTTTCATTTATACAGCATATTTTTTTCATCACAGATTTGCTTTATACAAAAACAAAAGCTTTTGCATAATCCTGTAGATGCAAGCAAGTGACAGCAAGTGAAACATCAATATTTATTTATTAAAAAAAAAAAAAAAAAAAAAAAACATACCTGAGATCTGAAAGCCTGCACCTCCGCCTCCAGCTCATTGATTTTCTCCTCCTTCTTCAGGAGCTGAGCCAAGGCCTCCTGTCTCCCCATGATCTCTTCATCAAACTGGAGGTCAAAAGTACCATTAGAGCAGCTCCTCTGAAGGACACACAACACCGCTGTGCATAGCCGAGTTCATGCGGCGCATCTCATCTTTATGAGAACCCCGTGAAGCCAAATCAAAACACATAACAAATGAACGGTGCATTACTGCTTGTGGTTCATTTTCCACTGCCTTTAGTAGATAGGGGGTTGGAGAGATGTGTAGAGGGACAAAGACTAAGTAATGAAATAATGAAGCAGTGCACCAAAAACAACACTCAATTTGTCTGAGCTAATGCAGCATTATTTATTTGAGAATTGGAACTCCAATTGGAGAAAAAATGGCGAACAGTTAGATAGTGTGTACTCATTTGCAGACACACCCATTCACCCTGAAACCAGGCAGTGCCATGGTGCCGTGTATGATGCAGGGGAAAGTCTGAGTCTATAAATGTAGCCACAGATGTGATGACATACACGTCTCTTCAACATCACACCAAGGGGAAATAATGATAAAATAAATGTCATTCATTTATAAAGGACACACAGCCCTTTTCACCAAATTACTGCTTTTAGGGTACTGGTTCACCGAAATGTCTAATTGGCACCATTGAATCTGATTATATATAATACTTCAGGAGCAATGTTTGTGCAGTGTACTAAAAAAAAACATTTTTTTTTTTTTAAACTGAGCCTGAAGGACTGACAAGCTGCTTATCTAGGATAGTGCAGAGGACACTCGCTGTTGTTTAAAGTTAAAACGATGTGTAACTGCTGTAGCTTTAAACAGATAGGGTAACAATTCAAACTCAAATGTATGGGATATTTAATTTAGATAAATTGCTTATCGTAAATATGTACGGTTTAAACAGTGTTTGTTGTAGCTCGTAAATTTGGAATGTATCTAAAACACTGTATCGCATACTAATGTTACGTACAAGGACAAACTTCTTATAAGATAGACAGAACTGGGCACAGACACGTCGACCCGATTAACTGACTACCTCACTCATTAGTTGGCACTGTGGGATGCTGTTGATTAGTCAAAAAAAAAAAACAGTGAGGCAGAAAGTAAAATAAGTAGCTAAATGTATTTTGTTAGTCTCAAAAGATTTCAAACTAGATGAAGCCATTACCATACAATCAGCTGTGATAGACTTGGCTGGGTAACGTCTTTTTTTTTTTTTTTTTGCTTTAATGGACTTTTCTTCTGCTGAATGAAGCAAAGTGTGTGTGTATGTCTGTGTATTGGGGAAAAGGGGGACGACTCCAGAAGAAATTCCACCCCAGAGTTATTTTTGTTGTCCTTTAAAGCTAAAGACAATTTAAATAAAATCCTTGCAGTGCGGATTAATGAATTTTGGAGCGATTGTGATCAGTGTTGTGTGAAAGAGCACTTCCAGAGCTCTGGGACTGTGCACATGACTATCCAGTCTCAGTCAAGTAGTTTAGACTCAGATAAGCAGCTCAAAGAGGCGGAGTCCGTCTACCGCCATCCGTCTATCGTCACACGGTGCACTATATGACCAAAAGAATGATACCTGAACATCAAACCGAGTGTCTTTGTATGCTGTAGCATTACAATTTCCCTACGCTGAAACCAAGAGGCCCAGAAACGTTTTTTCGGAGGAGTGGAGGTTATTATAAGAGCAAAGGAGCGCCCACCTCCACATTAATGGGATGTTCAATACGCAGGTGTCCACATACTTTTGGCCTTGTAGCGAAGCTTGCAGGCCTCTGTGTTTTGTCAGAATCTATATTTTTAATATAGTTAATAAATTAGGAATAATGCACCAATGTTCAAGAGAAATGCATGACCACAGCACTTAAAATAAGCGAGTAGTGAGATATAGTATAGATATAGATATAGTGCATGTGTGTAAACACTGCAGGCAGTCGGTCGTTTTAGACTCCAGATGTGGCACCGGACGTTTCTACCTAACTACACTGACCAAAGGTGCACTCGGAATAATCAATATAGCCGTCCTTTTAATCTCCGAATACTGTTAATTACAAATGGCTGTTTGAACGATTTCGAATATGCTGCCTTTAATTAAGGAGGGTTAAATGGTGCAGACTTGAACACTCTTCAAAGGCCACAGTCTTCAATAAAGAAAGCAGGTTGTAACAAAAAAAAGAAAGAAAAAAGAGAAGAGATGGACAAAGGGGAGGCAGAGAGATTAACAGAGAGGAGAGAAGAAAAGTCATTTACCTTCTGCTCTAACTCCACAGCTCTCTGCTCGTATTCATCTGCTCGTGCCTTATCCACACACACATCTGAAAAAACATTCAGGGACATCAGAGATACAAGAGCGCCTCCATTACTGCAGAAACAAGTGACCAACACACCCACACACCTAGAAGGTAAGAGAGATCCACATCCAGACGCTTGCGGTAGGAGAAATCCGGGTCCGTCCCGCTGCGATGTAGTACGATCTGAGACACACATTCCTCTATGATCTTAAAGTACTGAGGCCTAAAACACAAAGAGCAAATGTCTGGACTGTGTGCAGTACAGAACACACTGCAACATACAGACTATATGAAACACACTAACAGCACCTTCACAATGGAGATTACAAACACTTAAAGCATTTAAAATGGTCATGAAATAAAAGCATCAAATAAAGCAAGCATCCTTTACACTCATCACAGTGAGAGAGAGAGAGAGAGAGAGAGAGAGAGAGAGAACAGATCCAGAGAAGGAGAGATGATAAAAATGAAATGTTTTTAAGAGGTAAATGATTTAAAATGTGAAAAGGGCAGCTCTTTGGGCTCAGTAGCAAGCCAAAGGACACGCAGCAATGGGTCCTGCCTTGTCCCTGTGTCACGGCCAATATGGAATTAACCTGCCTTTTATTCCTGTTTTCATAAGGCCCGTGTGGCCCAGATGCGGCCGGCTCCTCTTTAATGTATCCAATTACACAGTGAGAGCCGGAGATAGGAGAGGTTGAAGAGACCTTGATTCCAGATAAGAATTTAACAAGGCATGCCATAGCTTAGGGGCAGCGTGGCACAATTTATGGCACTCAAACAAAATCAATAAAGAACACGGCCCACTTAATCCCAACAGCAAGGCCATCAGGCCTTCAGCCACACCTCCGTCTACCTAGATATCAGTGACACACTGACACACAGACAGAGAATGCAGAAGGCACAGAGAGATAGACAGATAGACAGTGTAGCTCAGTGGTCAAGGCATTGGGCTATGGATCAGAAGGTCCTGAGTTCTAATCCCAGCACCACTGAGCTGCCACTGTCGGACCTTTGAGCAAGGCCCTTAACCCCCAACTGCTCAGTTGTATAAGATAAGTGTAAGTCACTCTGGATAAGGGTGTCTGCCAAATGCCATAGGTATAAATAAGTAGACAGATAGATAGACAGACAGACAGACAGACAGACATGGATATATAGACAGATAGACATGTATAGATAGACAGACAGACATGGATAGATAGACAGACAGACAGACAGACAGACAGACACAGCTCATGCATTCATCATTAGCCCTCGTACACTGAGCCTGGTTTCTAAACCCCAACAAACTAGTTTGGGAGATGTGAACACTGAAAACTCAACAGAAAATCATGACCAAGAAAAAGGAACTCAAATACTAAAAATGAGCTTAATGGAGTAAAAGCAAATTTGGACACCTTGAATTGAAGTATTTCCCTCCCTACAATAACAGAAGAGAATAATTCTCAATCTCAAAACAATGTAATTACTAAAATGCCTGGAAAGTGTAGCCAGTTGAAGTACGAGTCATGAACAGCTGCTTGACTAATTGTGTGATCTACCGGTGCTTTGGTTGAAGTAACATTGTCTTGGACAAATAAAATGACTATTTTTAAAAATCAGTGGAGTGAGAGTAGTGTGTTTAACCAAAAAGGTGTGCAGATTTAATTTCTCATTAGACCCCATCAGTGTTAATAAGGAGCTATGCAAAGCAGCCCTTAAAACTCTATTCCACACTACCCCTTACACACTATGGTCATTATGTTAATCTAATCTGTGATTCTAACACACTTGTGTCGCACGTGGGTGTATAGAGTCTATCTGGCTGAGAGAAAGTGTAGTGGCCAAACTACACAGCCTATAACCTATAATATACTAAAGTACACTGAAGTACTTAATCAATTAATATTTGGTAGGTCCCCCATGGGATCTTGGAGGGAACGTTGCACAATCCCCACACTGGTGTTTGTTGTTACTTGAGGCAGTGTTGTACATCTGTCTAATTCTTGTAGTCACGGTACACCCTTGAAAAACTCATATGAGAAAATCCAAACTTTGCTTCTAGCTCTGAAATACTACGACCCATCTCACAAGCTCCGACTATTAAACTGCAACGAAGATAACTTGCCGTTCCCATGGTGGAAACTACTCTAGAAGCTTCCATAGATGTCTACTGATTTATATATACACTGGCTATGTGAAAGAGGACGCGACCAATGATGTGTATATGGGCATTGCTATGTATTGTGCATACGCTCCAGTACCAGTTTTCCTGGTATCTCAGTGAATACAATTAATTTGTCTTTAAGAGGTATTTAAAATCGATTATAATATTATGAAGAAGTGTGAAAATCGGTTGTTTGGTATATGTTACATAGCACCTTCGCATTAGCTCCACTCTCCAGAGACACCAATGATCTCTGCTACTTCCTTCTAAACTTTCTATATTTAATGAGAAGTCACAGATGACAGGATGAGATTAATTTGAAGATTTTCTTCCTGCAGAGAATGAAAAAAGTACTAAGAACACCATATGAATGGCCATTCTTGTCTGGATTAGTCACAATTCGCAATGGCAGGACCTCAAAATTAGAAGCAATTTTTATATTGCATTGGCTCAAAAACACTGGTTTGGAAACACCTGCAAAATACAAATCTAATCACACAAAAAAAAAAGAATGCAGGAGAAAGAGAGAGAAAAGCACAGAGAACAAAGCCACGAGTGTGCGCTTATGTGCAGTACAGTCGCTGAAAAGTGATATTTCAGTTGGGACAACAAAAGCCTGTTTGTGTTACTAAAGCCTGTTTCACTTGCGTTACTGACCAACACCAGGGTTCTTACAGGGATCTCAAGGCTAAGCTCCGTAGGAAGAGAAAAGAGATGAAAAGATCAAAGATTTGGATGTAGCGTAAAAAAGCAACAAGAGGCCAATGAAGATGAATATAGCCTTTCCAAAGACTGTTTAAAGTGAACTGCAATAACAGTAGTGTAAGGCTAAGGACTAAAGAAGAACAAATAAAGGTGTTGGAATGACCACATCCAGAAAAGTCAACATCCAGACCTAAACTCCATTTAGATGCTGAGAGTGATCTTAAAAGAGGTTATAACTGAATGCCCTCAAACATCAATTTACATTTATGGCATTTGACAGACACCCTTATCCAGAACATTTTATCTCATTTACACAACTGAGCAGTTGAGGGTTAAGGGCCTTGCTCAAGGGCCCAACAGTGGCTGTGGTGGGATTTGAACTCATTACCACCCAATCAGTAGTCTTACATCTTAAGACTAACATCTTAACCACTGAACTACACTGCCCCATCAATTAACTTAAACAATGTTGTAAAGAAGCCAAAGCTTCTCCAGAAAGATGTGATGGATTGATAAACATTTACGTCAAGTTGTTCTTGCTAAAGGGAGTTCTTTGTGTTACTGAATTATAGGATGTACTTCTATTTTCCCCCATTCTCCAGCTGGGAGCCAAGATCCTTTCTAAAGTATGTGAAGTTTGCATGTACTCCTCATGTCTGCATGGGTCTCCTCTAAGAGCTCTGGTTTCAAAGACACGCAGTCAAGTGAACTAGAGACTCAGCTTTGCCTATAGGTATGTCTGAGTGTATAAATGTGTCTGGCAATGTGCCCGGGGTGTTTCCTGAAGTGTAGACATTCCTGTACACCAGGAAGTACGACAAGCCAAATCATTTCTTCTAGAAACAATTAATATTTTGCTTTCATTTTTACACTCACCGTCCTGCACGAATAGACGGAGGACGGAGCCGGGTTTAGGGATTAGCCGCACCTCCGTATGAGAACAGATGAATTTGATTTCTTCTTGGACTCTTATTGGCTGATTGCTCAGAATTGTTCTTGCTACTTGGTGTAGAGCGATTCACACTACGAGATTTACTGCCGAGAATATCAAACATGCTTGAAAATGATGGAGCATCTGCGACAGCTTGCAGGCTGAGAAAACTGCGTCGCTGAACCACTCACGCTACGCGAGCGGCTGCCAATGGAGTGCACGGAGATTTGTCAAGAGACAGATTTGAACACAAAAGCCAAAGAGAGAGAGAGAGAGAGAGAGTAAGAGAGAGATGGAGAGAGAGAGAGAAAGCAAAAAAAAAAAACACAAAAAGAAAATAGGAAAGCAAGAGATCAAGGCAGCAAGACAGAAACTTGAAAGAAGGAATGTAAGCATTAGTCACAGACAGCAGCAGGTAGTATGTGCTGAGACAACAGTGATTTCAGAGCACACCTTCGCTGTTCTCATAAGAAAAGGCTGCCCACAGGTGTAGAGCAGGCAACGAGACTCCTGCCGTTGTTCACCACACGGCCATAATGACTTCAGAGAGAGCAATTAATTTCACTTTGTTTCTTATAACAAAGACATTCTCCATTGCTAAGTGAAAGGTGCAAAGAACCGTTCTTGCCACTGGGTTTGAAAAATTGTAGATGATACATTCCATATTTCTCAAATTAGGAGCCTGTCTAATGATCGAGACGAGATTTAACACAGCAGCTGCAAGCAAGCAGACATGAAAAACTCTCTTTGAGCAGGCACTAGTGAACAGAGAGAGAGAGAGAAAGAGAGAGAGAGAGAGAGGAGAATGTGTATAAAGAAAAATGGAGAAAGAAACAGAGATAAGGGTTTGTGAGATGAGAGGACGATGAAAGCAGGCTCATTCTCTTTGTTGGGCTGCACAGCCATGAAAAGGTCATAAACTTTTTAACATTTTAAGAAATATAATAATAATAATAATAATAATAATAATACATTGGACATAAACATGCCTGTAAAGATTTCATTAGCAGAAGAAAGATGTTCCATTTCTCATAAAGATTCTCATACATTAACATGTAAAATAAGGAATATAACCCCAACTGTTATAAATGCTATTATAGAAACGTAAATCAACTTTGAAATGTATTTATACTCCTATAACAGCACGCCTGAGTGTTATATATCAGTTATAACACAGTGATTTGGCAACAATTACATGCTTTCCTGTTATATCCTGTCTATAGGTACATGTTGTGTTGCTGAACATCTGAAAGACTCTTCTGTGTCATGAAAACTTTTGATCCTCAAGACACCGTCCAAAAATGTCGCTTAACAGAAAGCCTCAGCACAACAACCATGTTTTCTTCAACAACACACTTTTTTACTCCTGTTATTTTTTTGTATGCCATACAAGTCTCTGTGTACAAAATCTGGAGTACAAACCCCTGAGTATAAATCCCTGTGTGTAAGTCCCTGAGGACAAGCCTTGTGTGTCTTTGGACTAGTCCCTGAGAACAAATCCCAGGGTACAAGTCTCTGTGTACAAGTCCTGAAGTTTAAGACCCAGTGTAGAAGTCGCTGCATACAAGACCCTGAGTACAAGTCCCAGTATAGTATAGCCTATGTGTAAGACCCTGAAGACAATGCCTGTGTACATGCACCTTTGGACTAGTACATGAGAACAAGCTCCAGAGGGCAAAACCCAGTGTACAAGTCTCTGAGTACAAATCCCAGTGTAAGCCTTTGTGTGTAAGCTGTTGGATGCAAGTCCCTGAGTCCAAGTCCAAGTACAAGCGTACAAGTGCCTGAATAAGTGACAGTGTGCAAGTCTCTAAGTAAGTCCCAGCTTCTAAGTCGTGGGTACAAGTCAGAGTATGCACATATCTGAGTAAGTCTCAGTGTAGAAGCCCCAATGTACAAGTCATGGGGACAATTCTGAGTAAGTGCCAGTGTACAAGTCCCAGTGTGTAAGTGTAAGTGCACAAGTCCCTGAGTCTAAGCCCTGTGTACATGTTTGTACTAGTCTCTGGGAACAACACACACAGTACAAATACCAGTGTACAAGTTTCTGTAAAAATGTCCCTGTATATCCCCAAGTCCCAGTATACACCTCCCTGAGTGCAAGTCTCAGTGTGCAGGTCCTAGTGCACAAGCTGCTACTACAGAAATAATTACACAAGTTTAAAAAAAATAAATAAATAAAAATTAAAAAAAAGAAAGAAAGAAAGCACTGCCTGAAATATTGGCATGCACCAGATTGTGTGACAGGTTGTTGGTCTGTTTGTTTTCCCATTTGGTCTGGAATTAAGCTCCACCTCCTCACCAACACAGACCCTTTCACCTCAGTTTATATAATCATCACATCACTAACATTATAAATCATACAGTGATGTCATAAAGTATTTGCTCCTTCTCAAATTCTTCTATTTTTGCCAACTTGTCTGATTGAAATGTTTCAGATTATCCAATTCATTTTAACACAAGATAAAAACAGCATGAGTACAAAATGCAATTTTTAAATGATCATTCCATTTATTTCAGATAAAGATTTATTCAAAACCTGTATCACCCATGTGATAAACAATTCCCCCCTAAACCTAATAACTGGCTGTTCCATGTTCCATGTTGGCCCATGTTGCATAATTGTTCTATTTCAGCTAGACTGGAGGATTTCCGAGCTTGTTTAACCATTTCATTGGGATTCAAATCAAAACCCTTAATTTCAGGGGTGGACTTGCTGTGCGCTTCGTGTCACTATCATGCCACTGATGAGCAGGCATTGTCCTTCAGAGAGCGGAATTCATGGTTCAATCAATTATGACAAGTTGTCCAGGTCCTACAGAATCAAAGCAGCCTCAGAATATCACACTACCACCACCAGGTTTGACTGCTGATATGATATTCTGATATGATGAGCTTAACCTCAGCTGTAACGGAACACGTCTTACAAAAAGTTTCACTTTTGACTCATCGGTCCACAGAATATTATCCCAAAAGTCTTGTGAGTCATCCAGATGTTTGTCTCGGCAAATGTGAGACAAGCCTTTGTATTCTTTTTTTAGTCAGCAGCAATGGTTTGCACCTTCGAACTCTTTCACATACTCCATTTTTCCCTGTATCTTTCTTATTGTGGTATTGTGTGCCCTGAAATTAACTGAGGCACATGAAGCTCATCAGTTCTCCTGCAGTTCTCGGTTCTTTTGTGACCTCGTGGACGAGTTGTCGATGTGTTCTTGGTGATATTTTGGTAGAGATTTCAAAGATGATGTTCCACATCTGTCTTCGAATCTCTTTAGAACGTGGCATTGTGTGCTATTTTTTGAGACATTCTAGTCTGCATCACATTCCCAGGGTCTAGCAGTAATCATGCTTGGGTGTGGCTAATGCAAGTGAACCAAATAGTCGATTAAATTGGTTAACCGGTGGATTTATTAGCCAAGACGGCAATTACTGTATCATAGAGAGACAGGTAGGTTTACACAGCATTTTGCGTTAACTTGCGTCAATAGTAAAAATGACCAGAAATGGTTCAGAGGACCTGAACCACACAAGCGTGACAAATACGCAAAAAATAAAAAATACTTTTTCACAGCACTGTATGATATCTCTGGTTACAGATAACAGAAAATATAATCGTTAGAGGTTAAAAGGAGGATAAAAAGATGTGTTCAGATAACTAAAACCCAGCTTGTCCTATGCACAGGGGTTAAGGACGAGTGTTTCATTAGTAAGCTGCTTCGTGAGAACTCTCAGTAAATGGAAGCACCATTTTGTATCTTTAGCCTATTTTTGCAGAATGCCATGAGCAAGCGAAACATTTACATTTACATTTATGGCATTTTGCAGACACCTTTATCCAGAGTGACTTACATTTATCTCATTTTATACAGGTGAGCAGTTGAGGGTTAAGGGCCTTGCTCAAGGGCCCAACAGGGGCAGCTTGGTGGTGCTGGGACTTGAACCCCCAACCTTCTAGTCAGTAACCCAACACCTTAACCACTGAGCCACCCCTGCCCCTGCCACGTACACGAGATGACACGAGAGCCCTCATCAACCTCAAGAGACAATTACAAGAAGCACACCGATTTAACCAACATGTTAAGTAATTGATTTTTTTAAAACATGTACCCTCGTTTGTATAGGTGCTGGTAGAAAGGAGAGATTCAGTTAAAGCGTCTTTTACATCGCTTTTGTAATTCTGAAATAAATCTCTGTAAGAGGAGGCAGGATCAAATTTCACTTTTGTTCATCTATTCTTCAGTCCGGACTTACCGTGCAAAATAGTCGTTCCTGATGAGCAGCAGGTGCTGCAGGATGGAGAGGAAATGCATCTCAGCCGCCGTGTCCTTCACCAGGCTGTACACCGTGTTGAACACGTCTCCTACCTCAGTGCATGCAGAGTTAAGGAACACTCGCACAGCCCAAAACACACACGTCTTTCTATCCTTCATAATTATTAACCTCAGAAAGAAAACATTTTTTTTTTTTTTTCAACTGTCCAGTTTTGGGACAGTCACGATAGCCTCAGATTCCTGTTCTTGGCTGACAGGAGTAGAACCTGATGAGATCTTTTGAAGTTGTAGCCCATCCCTTCTTAATGGCCGATGTTTTGTGCGTTCTGAGATGCTTTTCTGCTCACCACGGCTGTAAAGAGTGGTTGTACAAGTTACTATAGATTTTCCTCTCACCTCTCTTAGTGTTTTTTGTTTTTCACACCACTTTGTAAACTAAAATCCCAGAGATCACACTTTTCCCTCCGATTTTGATTTCTGATATGAACATTGTCTGAAGCTCTTGACTTACATGTGCATGATTTATTTTGCTTCGTGCTTCTGCCACATGATTGGCTGATTAGCCATTTATGTGTTTACAGAAACTCAGCACTTTGAGCAGAACATTGGACATTTCTGGATGCATGTAGGTTTTTCATGAATTGTACAACAGATTTACAAATAAATAAATGAGGTCCAAAAGTGCAGATATTACAAATAGAAACACCCCACACACGCATGCATGCACGGTTGCATACAGATGGCGGGTTGCATTCATGTGATCAGAGGGAATAGCATGGAAAACCTTTTTAACACATTGCTTTGACAAAAGGGAAGGAACCAGAATGATTTATGAGTGAAGATAAATGTAAGAAAATAAAAATCAATGGCAGCAGCGTGTGTACAGGAAACACATTACCCGAGTTAGACTGGTTAGAGTACGACCACGCCGTTATTGTCAGAGATTAATGAGGGTCCAACAGAAAGTGGGATGGGCGCAGAGAGGATTTCAGTAATGTGTATTGTTTCTCTGTAGATATGCAACCAAAAAGGATATTCAAATTCACTCTTAATGTCCTCCAGGCGATGGGAAAACTCCATCATGTCTTCCTCTTTATGCTCCTCAAACACCTTCAGCTGGATGTCCAGAGCTTCGTTTCTGATAGCACCCAGAGTCTATGAACAAACACAAACCCACAGATAGACAGAAGAGAGAGAGAGAGAGAGAGAGAGAGAGAGAGAAATAGCAAGACAGAATGAGGTATAAAATGAATTAAAGCAAAATAAGATAAAGACTTGGGGGGGGAAACATGCAGGAAAAGTTAATTTTATTTTCTTTATAATATATATTTTTATTTGCTTTACTCTATTCTTTTGTCCTGTGGCTGTTTTCTGTTTTGAATAATAAATAAGACAGGAGCATGCCATTAATCTTTCTCAGAGACTCGCACACTTTTTCCATTTAGTACACCTGGTGTCTGTTTTGTATGTGCAGCTGGGTTCAGTTCGTTCTCTGATACCGAAAGAACATAATCGGCAGAAAAAAAGCAGGAAAGCAAATAATAAGGAGATAAAAAGAGACGAACAAAAAGAGAGACAGACAGAAAGAGAGAGAGAGACCAATCCGTTCCCTGCTGTACCTATTGATTCAGCTGGATGACCTCTGCTCGAGGTCTCATAAATTATTCGTGGCACCATTTTACAATATTTCACTCAAGTGGACAACTCATTTCAATATTAATACGCGGTCGGGCTGGCAGCCCGCTTACCGGCAATATCTCTCGCAGGCCGCAGCGCATGAACTCATTTCGGATGTGCAGCCTGAAGTCCAACTCATCAGGAGATGTAACAAGAGCATTGATGAGCTGCATGCAAGCCACCTAGGAAGAGAAGATAACGTTCAGGTTCACCAACCGAGTGCCTGAGTGTGTGTAATTGTGTGTGTTTAAGAGTTCTGGGCATTACAAATCCTCTCTCCAGCTCTGTGTGTGTGTGTGTGTGCGCGTGTGTGCCGTTAAGTACAATAAACCAAAAAAGGCAAAAGCAAACGCAAAAAGTTTTTTTTTAGGAATCATATTTGACATTTTAGTCACAAAAGCTGTATACATCATTTCCAATTCTATTGATCGTTTTTGACTTCCCTCAACTGAGAACTGAATGGCAAAGCTCCCGTGCGCTCATGCTGGAGCTCAACGGCTGGAGTTCCACGGCTGGAGCTGCTCCAATTCATTTACAGAGGTTACAGTGATGTGAAATGAATCGCTTCTGCAATCGGTAATATCATTTGTTATAAATATCTGCAATTATACAAATCATAGTAGCTCTTTCATACTGATCATGCAGATTGCGGAAAACCTTTAACAAATCATGTGTTTTTACACACACACACACAAAAAAGAAATGTGACGGCTGATTTTTTTCCTTCTACTTAACAAACTCAACACACCATTTCTGGATAGACAATATTTCTATCTATTCGATTTTAATTGACTTTTATTTACAATTATTTCTTATTAACCTTTACTAATCTACCAGTTTGAACCCCATTATCCCTGTGATTATAACACTGCATGTCAGTTCAGAACAAACTGTATCCTCAGAATCACTGTTTTTACCTGATCACAGCCAGCTCTTTTCTCTCTTCCTAAACGAGACGATCCGATCACCCAACCATATATTATAATCTACTATTTGATCAAATTAGGCTATTCCATTCTAAGTGAAATCTTCCTTCATCATGAACACTACGTTGTAAGTTGATGATCCAGTGATCATGATGAATAAATTAACATGTAAATGAGTCATATTGAGTAGCTTTAACACTCTAAAGACCTGGCATCAACGGATCCAATCAGTGGATCTCGACTTGCAGTAGCGTGTGCCATGGTTCTGCATGGTTGGAAAGAAAACCTTCCTCCACACCGGCCCTTCTCAGATAAGACAGAACACCATTGTTATAAGACACAGATAGGACCCTAAAGCTGCTCTCACCAGTAAGAACCAATGGAGAACAATGTCCATGGACCAATTAACTGGTGTTGATATCAACTCTACATATTTGAGGTTGCATCTTTCATATAGTGTCAAGGGCATGCAAGGTAAAGTGCCCTTGCCATTGGCCACCAAACTGACATTGGGTCTTTATCTAAACCACATCAATAACAATCACTGATAGATATCTATATCAAGGGTGTCCAATCTTTTCCACAAAGGGCTGGTGTGGGTGCAGGTTGTCCTTCCAGTCAAGCAGGAGCCACATCTCGTTTCACCTGTTTGTTTACGGCATTTGGCAGACACCCTTATCCAGAGTGACTTACATTTATCTCATTTATACAGCTGAGCAGTTAAGGGTTAAGGGCCTTGCTCAGGGGCCCAACAGTGGCAGCTTGGTGGTGATGGGGCTTGAACCCCCAACCTTCTATTCAGTAACCCAACACCTTAACCATTAAGCCACTATTGATGTTTTTAATCAATGGTGGTAATCAGTCGATCTTGACTTTGTGGCTTCTGCTTGGCTGGAAAGAAACCTGCTGCCATACCGGCCATTTGTGGCTAAGATTGGACACTGCCGATCTATATAATCTTATAACTGCATTAGCAATGCACCAAGCAGCATGGCACCTATGCTATTTACCCCTAGTTTGGCAAGACAATTATGCAAGCTGAATGGGGTAGAAAGAGATGAAGCTACAGTGCATACCAAAAAAAAAAAAACATAGCTGAGTCAAAGGAGTAAAAAAAACACTATATAATAATGTTCCTGAGCTGCTGTGAGATGTCATGACCATCCTGTAATAGTAAATCACAGACAGGTCAGAGTCAGTGGGAAATGTGTACACATAGTACTTCATACACAGAAGTCTGGGTACACGGTGACTGGCAGCCAATCAGAGAGTAAGGGAGTGAAAGTGGAAATAAATCAGCTGGGAGTCAGAGTGAAAGTCAATAGAATGCTAGAACAGGAAAATGGATCGGATCAGATCAGAGGTGATTTTTTTTTGTACTTCTGTAAGAAGTAGTTACAGAATCCAAGATGATATTTAGCTGATTAATCCTCGCTGTGGGATTTGTAGCTTTACTGAGCGGAGCATTTGGTTATGTACAGAACTCGTAATAGCTAATGAGTAACTGGTGGATTTTTTTTTTCTCTGGTGTTTCAAAAATAAAGAGTGAATCATCTAGAGCATCTGCTGGCCCTTGTGTGTAAAATTATCGCGCTGGTATTTTTAGTTAACACTTAACCGGCTAGGGCTTATATTTTCTGCAGGCTTGCAAACAAAATACAACAAATTAGATAATAAAGTACGCCGAAAACACAGACGGAGTAATAAATGGGATAAACGTACGTGTCTCGGCAGGTGCTTTTGTTACAAATGTTTGTAAATGTAAGAGTGTCCAATTAAAATAACACCCATCCAAATGATCAGTAAAAAACCCTTTTAAAAAAATAAATAAAAGGAGTGACCTTTACCCTTAGTCATTTTACGGACTGATGAAACCCATTACACAATTTATGATCTAACTCTTCCTGCTGAATTTTCCCCACATCTGCAGACATTTTTCAAATCAAGCCTTCGTGGCAAAGCTGATTTGTTCTGGAGGTCAAACCTGACCACTCACACACTATTTATGATCTAGGCAGCAAGGCCAAGGGAGGCGAGTGCTGTTTTAAAAGCGATTACTGGCTGCCCTACATAATTTTTGTCAAGTTAGCAGCTGCTGATATACTACCGGCATTGGGTGAAGAAGGGTGTCGTGTGTGAGTTTAAAAACTAAAAAAGAGAAGGAGAAAAAAATGACTTTTTACCCAAAGCTTTTCCATGATAGTTTTGCAATATAGTGTATTTGTTGTTTGAGTCAGAAAGTTATTTTATGGAATTCCCAAAATATAGTAGTACATACATAATACTGATCATACCAGACTAACAGACTGACACTATACTATAAACACACTATTGAAATGATACTATATATACACACTATATAGCCAAAGGTTTATGGACACCTGACTTTTGTGCCAAAATGTGGGCCGAGTTGAAAAAAATTGCATGGAATTTCTTTGTATGCTTCTGTAAGCATTACAGATTCCCTTTACTGGAACTGGAAGAGAACTAAACCTTTCAGTGTCTTTGGAATGACCTGGAACACTGACTGCATCCCAGATCTCCTCGTCCAACATCGCTAATGCTGAATGGACCAAAAATCCCCATAACCACACTCCAAAGTCTAGTGGAAAGCCTTCCCAGAAGAATGGAGTCTATCATCACTGTAAAGGAGGACTGAATCTGGAATATGATGTTCGGAAATCTGGAAATACAGGTGAAGATGATGGTGACGTGTGGGCCTAACCCTAACCCTGCCACTGTTGGGCCCTTGAGCAAGGCCCTTAACCCTCAACTGCTCAGCTGTATAAATGAGATAAACGTAAGTCACTCTGGATAAGGGTGTCTGTCCAAATACCATAAATGTAAAGTGTAAACCAATTTTGGGCGATAGAGTGTACGTTAGACATTAGAAATGGAGAGTTGCTGAGACACCCAAACCAACCGTCTATTCATTAGTATTGCTATTGCATGAGCAGATACTCATTCTTGTTTTTTTTTCCTCCTTTATTTAATTATATAATATATAAAACTATATAATTATGTTTTTTTTATTTCATTAGCGAGCTCTTGATAAGAGAAACAAAATCCTGCGAGTAGAGCCGCACTCTCTAACCTCTTCAGTCACATCTGTGTAAGCCCGTGGAGTAGAAAGTAGTGATGCGTTCACGGCACAGAAGAGTACCGAGTAGTCGGAGAACTTTTTTTTTCCCTGATACTTTCATGCTCACGTACTGTGAGATGAAGCAGATAGAGCTGATTATCACAATGTGGTCCCCTGAGGTGGCAGAATTTTTGGCACCCGCAAAGCTTATGTTTATATAAACGCACAGTAATATAAATGCCAGCAAATAGCAATCGCATCTCCATAAGCCAATAAAAAGGAAGAAAGGAAACGGAGGAGACGGTGGACCAGCATAAGTTGTAATAAGAACAGAAATGTGCTCTCTAAATGATTCATATGGTTAAAAAGGTTGTGTATTTGTAAGCTGGAAACAATTAGATGACCATATAAATAAAACATTACAAAGAGCATCCAGTTGGCCTTCGCAGAAATGAATGGGTTTGCCTTGGAGCAATACTGCCTTGTCTCCTTGTATTAAGTGTTTAGCTTTGGTAAAGGCTCTTTGATGAAACTGACCTTGAGAGACTCTATACCGAGTTAGAAGACTCAGCCTTGGATGCTCTACCCCATTCTTATTTTATAGTCTTCAGACCACAGGATGCTGGACTGCAGACTTTTGAAATCCCACGTTTCCACACATGGAAGAATATAAAAAATAAATAAATAAAAAAAACACGCACACCTCTTATCTTTTTGTATAGTAGAGCCTAAATAAAAATTGGATAACCCTCACCAGCTTCGATAAACAACCACAGATGACAAAAACATGTAATCCTTTTTTCCACAAAAAGTAAACCAACACTCTTCTTAATTCTACAACCACTTAAATCTTAATTAGCAAACAGGAGTTACTGATGAAATGCAGAAGATTAATTCACCGTCAAGAAATGTGATTACCTCTAAAAAAAATCTGAATTGTTGTATTTTGGTGTTCTGGCTAAGAAGAAAATATATGAGCCATGGCCTAAGAGAAGCCGTTGTTTCTGTTGTTCAATATTGGAAGGGTTATAGGGCCATCTCCAAACAATTTAAAATTCACCATTCTCAACTGGAAAACATTCTGAACTGGGAACCATTCTCGATTGTTTCAAAATCGAGATCTACCGAGTGCAAACTGTTTCCTGGCAAATTCAGATCAAGGTCTGACTACTATATATGTAATATAATGTTCAGTGATAAACAGCTATGAGCTAAAAATATATGCCGCCTTACTTATGTTTTCAAAATTGCATCTGACCACAAAATGTCCACTGTAGTGATCAGACCAAAATGGTGATATTTGCTCATAATGCACAGCACTGTGGCTTCTGGCGAAAAAAACACGGTGTATCATCTAACACCTCACACCAACCATCAAGCATTATGGTAGATAGGGGATGATTTGGGATTGTTTGGCAGCCACAGAACTTGGCAAACTTGCCGCACTTGAGACAATGATGAACTCCACTTTATACCAAAATATTCCTCAGACAATTTTTAGGCCATCTGTCCAGCAGATTAAGCTTGGCTGAAACTGAGTCATGTAACAAGCCCACCAGCCAATTTGTAAAATGTGCACAGAAGAAAAAAATATATATATATCAAGGTGTTGGAATGGCCAAAGTCAAAGTCCTGACCTCAATCCTATTGAGATGCTTGTAGAGGAATCTTAAGAGGGCCCCGGTGATTAAAAGGAAGGAAGGAGTGCTTTCTTTTTACCAACTTCTGACAAAAATATTCTGAACACTGTGACTCAGGACAAGACTGTGATTTACATTTACATTTATGGCATTTGGCAGACACCCTTATCCAGAGTGACTTACATTTATCTCATTTATACAACT
>JAOTRJ010000004.1:19883796-19896263 GCA_028564905.1 Leptodoras praelongus | reverse complement strand
TTTGGTAGAAGTGGCAGATTTGTTCTGATTTTGATACAATTTCCCAAATTTCACTGCATCCCTAATAAATGAGCTACATACTGTGTGAACTAACACGAAAACCCAAGATGAACATAACTCGACTTTTCAGTCGAGTTTCTGTTTCAAAGTAATGAACTCAAAACATTCAACGGATTGATGTGTCAATTTGCTGAACTGAGGAAGAGGAAAAATCAAAATGGCTCAATGTGGCATATTTTAGATGATAACTCTTACTACTATACTCTGATTATGAGCTCCTACACAAAATGCATGTCAGACTGCAGAGTAAATGTGCAAAATGTTACAACAGCGTGCACCCAGAGACGATAATCCCATTTGAATAAGGCAAGGCTGGGATGTTTATCAGCTAACTTACTCTATAAAAAATCAGCTGCATCAGGGTTGCATGGTGTTGTGGTGTTAAGTGACATTTTAAAACCATACCCAACCTGACCGTATAAACTAAAGAGAAAATAAAATATGTAAATCACTCAAACATGCAGTTAATATATTTCACTGCCGTCATGTTGCACAAAAGTGGATTTGCTTTTCCTATGAACATCTTTTCTTTAAGTGCACATCCTGTTAAACCAATTTTTCCAATCTGCCTCTTATACACTTCCTGGTTCTTGCTCCCCAGAATTCTAATCATACACATCTGAACTGAGTTAACAATCACATGCACTATTTAAGAGACTCTCGGTTGGTTAATTCGTTTCGTTGCTCATTCCGAGTCATTCAAATACCTGACCGGATCATGTTTTAGATCCTGTACATGACTCTTGCCTGTATCCTGATTCCCATCCTTGCCTAAACTAGTCTATCTTCAATTGCATCTGTATCAGCCTCTCATTTTGCTACAGAGATGGTCAGACTGGTGGAGAGAAATCTGATGTGAATGACTGAAAAAGTGAATGACAAAAGCAGTTCTTTTTTTTCTTTTTCTAAGGCCTGATTTATTACAGATATTTATAAACAAGTAAACTGAGTTTCTAGAAATACAGATGTCAGTGCAAATGGATTACTATGGACCACACCCACTAACCACTTACGGAATTCATCCAAATGTGTGCAGAAATTAGTATTTAATATATTTGGGATCTTTGCAAAATCCAAAAGCCTGGGAAATATAATGATGTGCTCTTATGCCTGATGCGAGTTATACATATATATATGTGAGTTTATACAAACAACAGCTATTGGTGCCTGGAATTTCACCCATGGGATCAATATCTATCAGTATCTGTCTGTCTGTTTATCTATCCATCGATCCATGTCTGTCTGACCAACTGTCTGTCTGTCTGACAGTTTATGTTTGTCTATCTATCTATCTATCTATGTATCTGTCTGTCTATCTTTCGGAATTGCAAAAATAGGGATCACTGTCTCATGCCTGTCTAATTATTAATTACTGGTGTATAATGGTACCTTCTCATTCAATGCGTTTTCTTTATTTTCATGACTATTTACATTGTAGATTCTCACTGAAGGTATCAAAACTAGTTCATTCATAATATGAATTTTAACAGTTGTCCAATAGGGCTGTCGGCTGTGTAGTAACCGGACTGCACGTCAGGTTATACATGCTTAAAATGTTCATAGACAACAACGGTTCTTTAATTTCTAGTTTAAATGAATGTTTCCTACCAGTAAAGGGAAATCTGTGCCGAGGTACTGAACAATTTGTCAAGATTAGGTTAAGCAGATGCAGCTGAATTTATTTTTATGTATTTATTTTAATTCTTTGAGGCCGGCCTACTTCTCCCACCCATAAAGAGTGACTTTTATAGTGGCTATGAAGAAGAAGAAAAAAAAAAATCAACCACTGCAATTTTTATTGAACTTTATGTAGTCTAAGCAGTCTAACTGCCGGTAAAGAAAAAGACGGAAGTAAAACAAGATGTTCCGAATGAAGCAACAAGTTCCTAAGACACTCGCCAGCCTGCCAGATTCGAAGATTAGCGAGCTGCCAGGTTGGCTGTAACTGTAACTGTTACTGCGCTATTGTTAGATGCGCCTTGCTAGTTATGGCAGGCAAAAAAAAGGGAGTTAAAACCTCAGTTTGAGATCCTCTGAGGCTTGTAATGTTAATGCTATACTGAAGCAAGTAGCGAGTGGTTTTTCAGCAACTCGCAGTTCCTCGAGGGATTTGTGTTACATGTTGTGACCGTGCTATTCCACGGGGAGTTCTCACTCTAAACAGGACCCCGAAGACAGCTCGCTAGTAAATATTAATTAACGTCAACTTGGAGTGCGTGGGAAAATCTCTACAGTATGGAATCAAACCATGCATATGCATATAAGATATTTAATATGGTGTAATTTACAGTGTGCAATGTGTGGAAACATGTGTGTGTGTTGTTTATGTTTCAGATAAGCTGGTGATAAGCTGAGGAATGGTGATAAGGTCTGACCTGGAGCTGGACGGAGCGGTCAGTGAGACCCTGGACTATAGGGCTGAAGCGGCTGGTCTCCCTCCACTCCCCTGCACCGGTGATGGCTTCTAGCACCTTCTCCAAGCTGAACACACACAAATATCATGCACATCACTGAGACTAAATTCAGCACACTCATCTTTTGTTCCTTGCTTTCATTTGGCATGTTTTCTAGCCAGCGCTTCAGCTTCTTTCCGTTGTGCCCTTTCTGACACCAGTGTTTGCAGCTTCCATTTGCTTTTACGGTTTCCTTCTGAGCTTTTCTTTTTTGCCACTTTGGCAAAATGGCTGGACTGCGCCTAATAACTGCTCTTTACAAATTGCATCTCCTTTCATCATGGCTGTGTTTACTTGGCATGACTACCAAGGTGATATTGGCAGTGAGTGTTACTAATGAGTCTTTTGCTCATTTGTGACAAATACCGCAAATGATCTTTGGGCAGAAATACAGAACACAGAGAAGGCAGGAGATAAGGAACAAATATAATAATATCTGCAGCTAATGGAGCACTATATAACTGATGTTATTATAAGGCATTATTGTATCATTTGGCACATCAGTGCTGCAATAATAATAATAATAATAATAATGATAATAATAATAATAATAATAATAATAATAATAACACACCATATAAAATGAACGTGTGGTACGAACATAATGCAGATTTTTATGCATCAGTTAAAGTCTAATAAAGTCGAATAAAGTTACAGTGCCGTGACAAAGTATTTGCCCCATTCCCAATTTCTTCTCTTTTTGCTAATTTGTCTAATAATGCTTCATATCATCAAACTCATTTCAATGCACTTTCTAAATGATCATTTCATTTACTGAAGATAAAGACTGATTCAAAAACGTACAGTATATCACCCACGTGAAAAAGTATTTGCCCCCTTACCTACAAAATCAACCAGTTAACTAAATTCAATTGACTGCTGGGTTTAGTTTAACAGGATGCCATGTTCTAAAACTGTTGCCCATGTACAGTAGTGTAGAACTAGCCAGGCACAGATTATACACCAGTTGCATCTATTTCTATTTCATCATTTGAATGTAGCAATTTCACCTTGTTGCAGCAACACAACACTTGTGGTGAAAGTGTTTTTCTGATAGAAAACAAACTGGCTTTACTTTCAACTTGTGTCTGCAAGCCAATCACGGACGTGATGGTACTCACAATAACGTTCCCGTTCCATATTATGTTTATGCATGATGCAACTGTCAGTAGAAACAGGCTGGTAAAGTTTATATCACAGTAATATATAATACAGTTCCCATTATTCTTAGTTGCAGCTCCCACGTTCTTATAGTGACTGTACACAGGTGATATAATTACCAAGAATGCTTGCATGGTGCTTGTAAAAAACATGTGTATTGGCTCCAGTTCCTGTAAATGTGTACTCTCTCAGATGTTACATGTCTAATGTAAGAGCCAGTAATCAGAAGACAGTTATCAGAATCAGTGCTGGCATGTGAAGGTTACAAAGTGGTCAATAAGGGGACGTACGTGTTTTCCTCTCCCACTATGCAGATGGCAGAAAGCAGCTTGACGACGTCCGTCATCATGGCAGGTTGATGAGGATCCATGGCTTGTGCCAGCAGTGCCAAGCTCTTCTCTTCCCCGAGGATCCGTTCCAGTCCATACTGCCAACACAGAGGAATATCCACATCACCCATCAGCCTCCTTAGCAGCAATCACTTACCTTACAATAATTACAGCAGAAAAGACTTTTAAGCTCAGTATCTTCTTATAACCACCATATTTCTTTCTTCCCGCCCCCCCCTTGTGTTTTAGATGTTCCACATATCAAGTGGGATAATGGCCGATTATAAGCTCATTTTGTCCTTAAATTTAAACCTTGCTCAGGGCTTTAAATTTAAATTGGTGGAACAGAAAATCATGCCCAAGGATTTGAGCTCAAATCCCGATGATGCCATAGCCATCCGTGTCCAGAAGTCTAACGCCGTTGTGCTGTCTCGGCAGGAGAGATGGTTTTACTCTCTCAGGTAACCCTGTCAGTCTATGTGACATTAGCCAAAAGTGAGCATTACAAGGCAAGTAGAGCTTTCCTTTAACTGTCCTGTACAAGGGTAAAAAATAAAGTTGGCATGCAGTAGGGTATTATTAAATAGTCCCTTTTAATGTGTGATAGTCAATCTTTTACTGTTGAGAAAATGTGCCCTGGTCAATGTGTTAGTATCTGTGATTATAGTAAACTAGTAGTGTTGGTGATTTATAACCCAGATATCAGTAGTGATTCTCAGTGTTATCACATTCACTGCTTTGCTTTGTGTCCATTCATTCTGATGTGAAAGGCATCCCTTACCCTATTACCCTACCTCGTTACCCTTATCCACGTACCCTACCTCGTTACGCTTACCCACGTACCCTACCTCGTTACCCTTATCCACGTACCCTACCTCGTTACCCTTACACCCTCTTACCCTACACCTCCTTACCCTCTTACCCTACCTCTTTCCCTTACCCTCTTACCCTACCTCATTACCCTTACCATCTTATCCTAGCTCCTTAACCTTACCCTCTTGCCCTACCTCATTACCCTTACCCTCTTACCCTAGCTCCTTAACCTTACCCTCTTACCCTACCTCATTACCCTTAGCCTCTTGCCCTCTTACCCCAGCTCCTTACACTTCACTTTTACCCTAGAGTAGAACTGTATACTCAGTTGTGTCTGTATGTTCACTGATCTAAAGCAAATATATGGTTTACATTAAAGGTAAGACGTGCTACTTCGTTTACTGTTGATGCTGTCAGCAGCCATGTTGATCAGACAATTTTCTTTAGTTCCCCAGTCGAAGGTTACAACCTTTATTCATATGCAGCATTATTCTTGTGATGTCTGACATAGCGGATTATCAAATACTAACTCTACCCAATTGCCCGGACTGTTAATGTGTGTGTTGAGTGTTTTCAAAAGCATTTTACATTTTCATTTGGACAGAGACATTTCCCATTCATGATTTTTTTTAATAAAACTATGGAGTAAAATGCATGTATTCAAAAACATCACACCCCCCATATAAATGGGGTATAAAAGTAGAAGATACAATAGAGTTTAAAATATTCTGAAACCTGCATAAAATTTAAGTCTTTCAGAAGTATTAGAACAACCCTGAGTCATGCTGAATGAATACACACTATGCATGAATTACTGTTTTAGCATTAGTGATATTTAAAAAAAGAAAGGCAGCATTACAAAGATGGAAAGAGAAACAAGCCAAGAACACGTCCCATCGGTGTGAACTGAGAAATCATAGAGGCTGGATAAGTTAGGCCTGCTAACAACATGGCTACTAACAATTTCTCCAAAGCTTTAGGTCAGGAATGAATGATGTGAGTACTTGTCTTGCTGGATTGATAAGAGACGTATTGTCGGGATCAGTGGTTGAATTTCGTGGTTGTATACTGTATAACTGAATGTCTGCATAACAATGGAAGTTGAGACTGTAATTACGGATCATTTGTCCATCAGGTAACACATACGTGATAAAGGACAGTGCAGAGAACTAAGCCTCGGGGCCGATGCTGAGTGACGGCGGCGGCAGCAGTGGATGATTTATGTTCTGTTAGAGCCTTAGCTCCCTTTGTTCCCTGGTTAGCTTCTGAAATATTTAAGATGTATGTGCTTTTTATCAAGCCAAGTGGCCAGCCTTTTCACAGAAGTGGGCAAGCTAATCTCAAGATAATAAAAGCATAAAATGTGCTTAAATTAACTGATCCTAGATTACACTTCTTGTCTTTTACACATAAATCAAGAAACTGCTTTTTTTTTTTTTTTGTAATTCCCTCAATGTTAATATCAAATACGTGACTATGATGTCTCTGCTGGGAGGCATAATGAGTGATGCAAGTGGGAATTTTAGTTCAAAATATGAATATGGAAACTGTCTACCTAGAGTTTTAAATTCATGGTGACAAGTCATTAAAGGAAAAAAGGGAGGGGGGGGGGGGGGACAAGGACATGAGCTGGAGGCAGTGCTAACTGGTGGCCTGGTGTCCTTGGAATAATGACAATAGAACAAATGCGATCAGGGATATGCAAATGTCATAATAGAAGAAAAGAAAAGACAAGAAAGAGAGAGGGAGAGGGAGGGAGAGGGAAGGAGAGAGAGCCAGAGAGACAAAACAGCAAAGTCTCAATGGCCTGGAATGACAAGAGCAGTTGGGACTCCTAAGAGAAAGCCAAGGAGTCAAAGAGAACATCAAACAGAGGAGCAGACTAAAGACTGTGAAGGAGCTGACAAGGGCTTACTCGGTAAGGCTGTTCGTTTTAATCTGCTAATCATGTCTGCGTGAGTCGCAAGGCTAAAAAATCTTCATGGAAATAAAATGTAATATGTGCTCAGACATTTCTCTAAATGTTCAATCTGTGTTTCGGATTACATAAAAGCATTTCAATTGGATTGGCACAATACGATTTGCAGAATCAAATTTGTAATAAAAAAAGGCTCCTATGGGTCATTTGATAACAGATACAATTACTCACGTAGATAAAGGAAAGAACAATTCATTCTAAACAGCTGTTCGTCAAGGAAAACATCCTCACAGCCTGGTGAAGCAGTGTGCAGATTGAGCTGCGGGAGCGTGTTTATACTGTATGCAGAAACATCTGTAAAACGTATTACGCTGCTTTTCGTCTTCATTCTGCAGAAGGGGGAGCCAGCTGGGTGGGAACACCTGACTGGCAGGCACTGTGGGTGGAATGTGTCCCGGGAAGCCGCAGGGAAGCAGGAAAACTCTGGAGTGTGGCAACAGGCCTGCGGGTAACTAACGCTCTTTCTACCTGATTACACAGGATACTGAAGGCTGACCGAGTGAGTGTGTGAGAATTGGGGTAGGGTAGATTAGGGAGAGGATTTAAAATCCCATGAAATACTTCATCATTCAACTTTGACAAGTGGGACTTTGTCAGGAGTGCACCTGTAGTTGGTAAACACATGATGCCCTGAGAAAAATGCAAGCAATTCACCCAAGACCTTTGAAAAGAAAAAAACTGTGGAGATCCATTAACTAACTGGTTAGCACCGTAGGAGCAAGTAAAGGTGTCATAAGCATCTGTAAAATTGGATTTATGCAAATATAAAAATCTGGGGCCCACAGAGATTAAAGATTCATTTTGGTACCAGGGACAAACAAACTTTGGGCCAAAAGGTTCCAAATGAACGCCAAGAGAACAACAAAATGAACTGATGAAGGATGACTGTTGGAGGCATCAGGTACGACACTTTTGGCAGACGCCATTATCCAAAGCGACTTACATTTATACAGCTGAGCAGTTGAGGGTTAACTGCTCAAGGGCCCACTTACCAGTGGTGAGATTTTAACTCACGACCTTCTGGTCACTAGTCCAGTGTCTTAAGCATTAAGCTACACAGTAAAACGTGTACATCCAACTATTAAGTCTTACGTCAACCTTGAAGTGAAAGGCTGTCTCACAAGAAAGAAGCTCTTTCTCCAGCATTAAAAAGGAAGACTGAAGTTTTCAGGTGGACACCAGGACTGTGTTCGGGTCAGATGAAACAAATATTGACTATAATAAATCAGTGCGATGTATAGAGAAAGAACACCATCCTGACTGTGAAGCATGGGGGTGGCAGCATGTCTGACTGGGTTACACCAGTTATGTCAAGAGGAACTGGGCAAACATTCTAGAGTAGTACTGTAAGAAGAAAGGTAAATATTTCATCCACTGAAGATACGCATGTGAATGTCTGAACAATGCTGCTTCTTGTTGCTGCTCCTGCTGCTTCTACATGTACAGACAAGTATAAACCCGGCTCTTCTTCTTCTTCTTCTTCTTCACATCAGGCCACATCACACCATCCCGGCTTGAACTGTTTTCCTATAACACCACAACACTCAACACACTAGACTGGTAATTCAGGGCATGGAATATTACTTCGGGTATTTTTTAGTCTCTTACTTTGTACTTTATATACGTAATATAATATTCAAAGGTCACAGTTGTCTGATAGTATAAACCCAGAATTAAAAAAATGTAGACCAGATCATCTCTGTGTGGGTTTTTCCCCCCAAAAAAATTCAGATTTTTTTCTGATTTGAACTGATTTCAAATTCTCCCACTCAGATCCATCCATCCATCCAACCATTTATTTATTTTTCTACAAGTAAATGATCGTGACCTGATCTTGCGATACCACCGAGTTGAACAGCACGTAAGCTCTGGCAGGTTTTATTTAGAAGACAGTTTGTGGTTTGGTGTTTATGATCGAATTATGATTGCGCCTCATTATAATACCCCTTGATTAAACATTAAAGAGATGCTAATTCCTCGTTTTGTGGTTTCGCTGATCCAGACGTAGAGTTACGGCGCTGCCCGGCGCTGCCCCCTCCGTCAGCATTAAATTAAAAATGCATTAATACTCAATCATTCAAAATAAAATACTTTTAAAGACACCTTGTTCCACGTTTTTGACTGAAACCCGTCCTTCTTTTCAAGGTTTGGTTCTGCCTCTAATCAAACAGCAGGTATTCTCTTCTCTGTGAGACACTGATGGATACATCAATTAGCTTAAATGAGGCATTAATAAATCTGAAGGCACAAGGTCTAATCGAATTTAAAAACAAAACAACAGCATGCACGGCAGACTGACCGCAAAAAAGGATCGACACAGAAGATATGCAGAAGCAGTTTGTTTCTTTGCATATGAGCTGATCTCAGAATGTTGAGTGCGTTCTCAGCGCAATAAGAAACACGTTTCCCGTCACTGATTTCCTCCCAATCAATCCTATTCAAGTGCTTTGGCTGCACAAGGACACACCAAACAGCTGGTCATGTGTATTTCTGCAGTGGGACTATGAGAATCAGTGTGGGGTAGAAAGAAAACACGAAAGCGATAGGGAGAGATAAAGAGTGAGAGAGAGAGAGAGAGAGATAAAAGAGACACAGACTCTTCAGACTGCAGCACATCAGAAGACCCGCTGGAGACCTACTTCTATCAGGCTTCTGTAACAGAGGTGGCCAAACCATTAAACACCCCTCCAGACCTGTCTAACAGCCGTGCCCAGGAACCCCCTCCTGACTTCTGAGAAGTGGACAGGAGACGCCCCGTTTCTCTGGAGCTCACCTCTTATCGGCTCTGTCCATATGAAAATAGCAGAGATTGCCTTACTGCTGATCTGAAAGCGTGCTAATCCAGCACTGATGAGGCACAAGGGTGAACAAATGACCACCCAATACAAGCAGATTACACGTACAGGCTTTGAGATGCATGCTATTCACACACGCTAAAGCAATATCCGGGCGTATTTTTTTTTGTTTGCTTGTTTGTTTTTTCCTCTCTTCCAATAAACAGAGGCATTTATGTTTAATGCACTTTATTGTGTTGGGACTCACCTTAATGCTGTAAGCGCAGCAGGCATTACTCATTCCGAGCCCCAGTGTCTCCTGCACCACACATATCAACCCACATGCAATCTGTCTGTCAGTAAACATTTTGTTTGGGTGAAATGGGTGCATGGGTGATATGGGTGATGTTAAGTATCACGAGTCAGCATGTAAGCTATCACTATCACAGTAACTTAAACTTATTAAATGATCAGTCATAAGTAAGCTTTTTAATTACTGTGATGTGATGCAGATGTGTATGCACGGGACCCCGCGATGGACATCCGGGGTGTGTGTGTGTGTGTGTGTATATGTATATGTATATGTATATATGTGTGTATATATATATATATATTTTTTTTTTTCCCCCCGCCTCACGCCCAGAGTTCCCGGGATCCCCGGACCATTATAAAGTGGTTACTGAAGACGAATGATGAATGAATACAGGCTGGATGTGAAAATCTATTCCAAACGTCTGCTATACAAAACAGGACAAATGTCCTCAACTCGTGACACGTGGTACATTTGTCAATATCACTCCACTGTAAAGCAGGGTCACCCATAACTAAAGCCTAAAGGGCAACATGCCAGAGCTTTAATTACGGAAGAGTCTAATCTCTTTGCTGTTGTGATTATTTTCGTTTAGTGTACTAAACGAAGACGCACTACATGTGTCTTTTTCAGGATGAGCAAATGTGTCTAATTGACGTGACGTAAACCATTTGGGATCGACTTTACAACCAGTCGGTCCGATGGGCTACCGCTAAACCGTCCTCCCTCGTGGAATTACCTTGTTGTTCATGAAAGCCTTTAGGCACTGGATGACTTTGTGCTGACTCCTCTTATCAACCTTGTCTTGGCTGGAAATTAAAGAAAGAGGCATGATCAGTGGGTAAAAAAAAAAAAAGAAAAGAAAATGCACAGAAGTAAGAACTAGAGAGGTGCTCTAAGCCTGCTTCACCCCAATTCTCACATCCAATAATTTTAACATCAGACCCATTACTTAAATCAGCACCATTAAATTTTACTTATTTTTTCAGTCATAGAACTTTTTATTCATTGACTTTCCACCAAAAGATGAAGTTAGGTTCCAGTTTCCACATTATCCACAGGCCCACTTGCTTTTAAGTTGAGGTTTGGATTAAACCCATTAAAGCGACCAGTCCAACAATAATAATAATAATAACAGGAAGTTGAGAATAATATAATAAATACTTCATGATGGCTGGCTATTTCCATTAGTGGAATACAATAAAATAAAAATAAAAACACAGCTGCCCTCTTGCTATACTTCACACACCTCAGTTTAAGAACTATAACCTCCTACTGAGGACTATTAAATAAAATATAGAGTGGGAGAAAAGGAGTTTCTTACTGTTTTTTGTGCACCAGCCTCTCCAGGATGTCCATCAGAAGTCCGAGGCCTTCGTGACCGAAACTCTGCACCCAGCTGTTAACACACAACGCAGAAAAAGAAAAACATATGGGTGTTATGGTCGGGTGTCCACAAACCTTTGACCATATACATGTTGTTCACTCTTCAATTGCATCTCTAGACATGCATTCTTGATACATAAACAGATCATGTTTGTCCCTATGAGACGACTCCCAATTCCTTTACTCAAATGCTAATTTCTCATATTAGTTAGATCAAATTCTCAAAGGCAAAGCAGAGATGAAATCTGACAAGCCTTTTCAGAGTAGTGTTTGTTCAACTTTATTAACATCAGCAGATTTCTCCTACTCCACTATATTAAGCTCTGTCCTGTGAGCAAGGAGTGAAATGCATTGCTAATGATTCTCATATGTTTATTTTATTGCCTTTCAAACAGAATTGCTCGTTCTACATCTCAATTGATTTGGCCTCTGTTGTCTTTTGAGAAGTCCCATAATTCAAAACAAAACGAGCAAAGAAATGCGTCGGCTTGCGTATTGATTAATTAGGCGCAAACGCAGATTAACCCTAGTTTGCACATTCAGCATGTTATCTTGCTCACTGTAGCAGATGTACAAGCAACGAAAGCCTCGCTAAACTGTTGGAAACATTACAAAGAAAAAAGGCAATCTTTGTATAAAAGCCAGATAGACACAGGGCATTAAGACCCATTTGGTGATGCCGCAAACAAGTGCAATTCCTACAATCAGACAGGCAGGTAAGCAAATATGCTGTGCGGTGTTTCCCGCTGACACGGATCGTTATACATAAACATATCCAAGTGCACTAAAACTGCAGGGCTGCTTTATCTGTCGCTGTCAACAGAGGATCCAGTAAGAGAAAGAACCCATTTCTGGCTCCTCACTGCGATCATCTACGGCCTTATTTCGCGAATCGGCGAAAGCTTCAGGGCCCTGGGCTGTTCATCATGTCACTCATGGCGCATCGGGGAGAACGGCGATCCACACAGCCGTGCAAAATTGCCTCAGCACAAGTGAAGAAGTGCTGCAAGCATCAATAGCCAATTTTCCAAAAGCCAGTGTCAAGAGGCGTGGGTGCACTTCAGAGGCTAAATTACAGCTGAAATTGACCACAAGCCAGGGACTGAAAACTAAACTGTGGGATGGAGAAGGAGAAGGAGGAGGAGGAGGAGAAGGAGGAGGAAGAGGAAGAGGAGAGGAAAGAAGAAGAGAGGAGGAGGAGGA
>JAOTRJ010000004.1:19745693-19755758 GCA_028564905.1 Leptodoras praelongus | reverse complement strand
GACTCAAGAGGGAACCCATCCTCATCTGGGTGACACTGGACAGTGCAGTAACAAATAATCCCTTCTATTACTAAGTGTATTTTACGATTTTCAGTATGGTTTAATAGTTGGAGCTAGTGAGATGTGTCATAGCATTTTGGAGGCAGAAGCATAGTTTCATGTGATAGTTGTGCAACACTGCCTCAAGTAACATCGGGATTCAATGCTGGGGCTTCAACAAACATCAGTGTAAGGACTGTGTAACGTTCCCTCCAAGATCATCTGGGAGAACTACCAATTATTAACTGGTATACCAGTTTTTCTGGTACTTCAGTGTATGCATAATTCCATGCATAATAAGTCAAGTTAATGTCATAGCCAGTTTTCACAATTCTCTACACTTCCATGTTATGTGCATCAGGCAGTCCAGGGTTCTTATTAACATTACTTTTCTGCTGTGCTGTGTAGCTTTTTCATTATAACTGTTTCAGCTGAAAGCTGTCCTTAATGTGGCGGAGAGGGGAAGCGTAATAATAATCAGAATCATGTAACAATCAAGTGCAGCTATATTTTCTGTGATGTCACACTAATGATTAGTTTCTCTTTGACAATTAGCTCCAAGTCAATTTACAGTGTGTTAGATGGTAACACTAGGCAACCAGTAGGATTGAAAACTCACACACCTCCATGTTTCATGAACTCTTCATCTCCCTGTTAGCAGGGATATACAGCACTTTTTCCACACGTATCATAATGCGACAAAATGAAAGACGTGGGAAAATATAAATGGAGAACAGAGATTCTTTATTGTGCCATGCCTACTAATTGGCTGCACTCTAAATAACAATGCAGATTTAGGATTAGAGGAGGGTTGTGCATTGAGACAATAAGATGGAGGAATTGGGCAGGAGCAAGCGGTGGCATGAAGCTGACTGGATAGCCATGTTCATTTACATGGGAGCACATCGGGTGCTCTTACCGAAGTTCATAAAAGCATTCATTTGATTATACTTAAGAACTACTTTATCCTGGTTAACATTGCTGTGGATGAAATTACTCATTTGTTTATATTTTTGGAAACAGCCCACTAAGTTCCTCAGAAAATATCTGATTCGATTGTAACTGATAACTGTATGCAGAGACAGAATTCCTTATGGAGTGGGCAGATGTAGGATTTTAGAAACACCCACAGTAGATTAGAGTGTGCTAGAGTTTTAGATGGAATCCACTTTCTCAGCTCAACAAGAAGGTAAGAATGGAAAAGAGGACAGGCATGACATAGCAAGGGGATTTCATAGGCTAGACGTGAGGTCGTAGACCCGGTCAAAAGGGACTCTACTATTAGTACTTGTCAAGGAAATGAGCAAATGACAGCCCTCCTCTCAGTCACAGTTCCACAGTTAAATCTGTAACCTTCAGAAATGATGACCATCAATCAAGTCAGTGCTTAATTATTAGAAATGATTATTAATTGCTTTTACCTTTAGCACATTGTACGCCAAAGCAGTTGATACTTAAAACTTAAAACAAGTGAATCATAAGCTATGTATATATATATGCTATACTGGATAAATGTAAGGAGCTGCTTTAATCTAAATTCCAGGGCTAATTTTTGTTCCCAGTCCAATCGTACTAATGGGTGTTGATTTGACTTTCAAGACACTATATATACCTAATACTGTTGATATTCATTTTCATTCATTCATTATCTTAACTGCTTATTCCTATTTCAGGGTCAAGAGAGAGCCGGTGCCTGGCCGACAGCTTATCCAGCCAATCCATCGCAGGGCACACACACACACACTCACACACAGTAAGGCCAATTTAGAGATGCCAATAAACCTAACGTGCATGTCTTTGGACTGTGGGAGGAAACCGGAGTACCTGGAGTAAATCCACATGGACACGGGGAGGACATGCAGAACACAGAAAGGACCTAGACCACCCCACCCGGGGATCGAACGCAGGACCTTCATGCTGTGAGGTGACAGTGCTACCCACCGAGTCACCACTGTTGATATTCATTTATTATTAAATTTCTATCTAAGGCAGTTATCCTTTGATGCAAAACATGGCATGTAGATTTTTTTCAGACTGAACCTATAAAGTGGTACCAGCAGCACTTTTGGGATTGTTTGTGCTATTAAACTACCATTAATACACTTAAATATCTATTTCACACTATAAAAACCCATGTTTAGCAAGAAGCAGGAGTTAATCCACAATGGACATGATAAAACACAATGTATGATCTTTTTTTAAAGAAAGTTTACCTTCAGCCTAAATGTCGTTTGAGGAGCCTGGATACAGCATGCATGTTGTGCAAAGTTTTTTTTTTTTTAAAGGGGACACAGGTTCCCTGTGGAATTAATGACATGACTGTGACTTTCACCCACCCATCCAAATCATTGAATTCAGGTCTTCCAATCATGTCCATGGCCACAGGTCATGGAAGTGATTGGAACACACCATAACCCCCCTCCTTCCTTGGTGGAGGGGGATTATAGTGTGGGGTTGTTTTTCAGGAGTTGGGATGGGCCCGTTAGTTCCAGTGAAAGGAACACATAATGCTTCAGCATACCAAGCGATTTTGGATAATTTCATGCTCCCAACTTTGTGGGAACAGTTTGGGGATGCCCCTTCCTGTTCCAACATGACTGCACACCAGTGCACAAAGCAAGGTCCATAAAGACATGGATGAGTGAGTTTGGTGTAGAAGAACTTGTCCTGATCTCAACCCAATAGAACACTTTTGGGATGAATTGGGATGAGAAGAGTTGAAACTGTTATAGCTGCAAAAGGCCGATGTCAAATTAAACCCTATGGATTAAGAATGGGATGTCACTCAAGTTCATATGCATTTGAAGGCAGGCGAGTGAATACTTTTGGCAATATAGTGTACCACAGCTGTCTTTTTACCCTGTATAAAACAGCTCTCTCCAAATGCTCGGTTTGAGTGTCTGTTCCTTTAAATGATAACGAGCCACTGCTCACCATGCCCCTCTCTTCTACAGGGTGTGCCTGTAGGCATATTACAAAGATGTTGCTCTGGCCAGTGGGATGTAGGTTAATGCATAGTTCAACACATCCACCATTTTGGAAGTGCTATAACATTTACATTTCTCAACCCATTTCAATGAGTCATTTGTTTTAATATTCAAGCGTTCATGATGTATGCGGAGTACAAAAAAGTTACTTACAAATTTTGTTACTTTTGTCTCCAGTTACTTAGAAATCTCTTAGAAGGTATAAGCACTGCTAGACAATTTAAGTGTGTGTTTAAGCTTACATAAAATGAACGGTGAAATATAATTCATTGTTATAAGTAATTGTAAAACTCTGGGTTTTTGCTGGGTCTTTTTGTGAAGTTGCCAATCAAAAATAGACTTTATCTACTCCGCGATTCTGTCCTCTGAGACTGTGAGCCAGTTTAGGGAAAAAAGCAGTGCATTTCCTGTGCATTTTCCTGAGCTTCGACTTAATTATGGAGCATAGGCAACTTACGGGTAATTTTTTTAAACTGCACCTCCTCACAAATGTGGTTCTCAAGCTGAAGATATGCATGCAGTGATTCAGATGCAGTGGCATCATCCCTGTACTGAGCTCAGGTATGATCTTATTTGTGATGCATAAAAGGATACAGAATGGAGCATTTAAGCCCATTTATCTGAAATAGGCAGTGTATAAAGAACTGACTGTGTTTTCACATTTTGTGGGCTTGCAGATATTTTTCATAATATGCCCCCTTTAAATATTATGCTAAAGCTACAAGGCTAGTAAAACAATTCATGGAAGCATACGTCCTCCAGTTTAGTATCCTATTGTTCAAATTACCTGCTAAGATCTTAAGTAACCGCAAGTGGACTATAAGATATAAGCTTAACCTTGGGAATCCACTCAACACCCTGTCCACTAAAATCATCATGCCCATGCACATACAGTCCATGCATCTGTTCATCCTAACAGTCAATTGCATTAGGCATTTCCAAAATGCACATCATCACATTGTGTACTTCAGTGCTTCAGGTGCTAATTCTTCACCTAAAGGCAAAACTGAGGTGAAAAAAAAGCAGAATAGAGCAATGTGATTTTAATAGGCTGAAGATCCTGCGCTGTAACCTCTTCTACTTGATAAGAAGCTTACGAGTGTCTGTGCCAGATAATTAACTGTATACAGTCCCTTAAATTAGGACTTAGCACAAGGCCTAAAATAGACATAGCTAAAAAGAGCTCAAGGGGAGGAGATAGATGAAGGAGTGAATTGTAGAGACAGCCATGAAGTGCACTGGAATGAATCAATGTGCTGTTGTTTGACAAAAGTAGTCACATTGATTCATGCCATACATATACATGCATGACCTCAAGATATTTTACTGTACTGTTAAAATACAAACATGGTGATTCACATGCACATGCACATGCTTGCACACACTAATATTGGAAATCATGCTGGAATGCATGTATGAGCATATTTTACAAACACTGGGTTCACCACAGACTGCTTCTAATAACTCAACTCCAGCTCATGTGCACTTTGCCCTAACGTGGCTCGGTACCAGCAGGCGCCTGTGGTGCACTATGTGCAGTCAAGTCCTTGGTGCTGATGCGGATGTTTAGGTAGGAACTCTAACACAAACTGGTGCACAAACAGGGTGCATATGGGGCAGTAGAGTGACAGAACATTCTGTTCTCACAGCACACATATGAAGCCATACTTATCTTCTCTGCGCCTTTTATCTCCAGGGCACTGTGACTGTCTCAGAGGGTCTTGTACTGAGGGTCTGCTGCAGTGTAGATGCCTGTAGCTTCACGTGTGCGTGTGAGTAAACACACGTGACCCTGTGGTCATCTCAATGCTCCATTAGGAGGGTCATGACAACAAGACTGACTCAGATCTCAGCAGGATGTTCTGGTGACGCTTCATGTTATGATGACCTTTATTATTATGCACCCAGAATACAAACTACTAGAAGCTACTTATTTCGTCATCTGTGTTTTTCCCCCAAGACGCACGCGCACATGTCCTTTTCTACTGCAGTCGTGTGATGTATACATACCGGTGGGATGCTGCAGGGGAAGCGCACAGGAAGAGGGCAGGCTTTGGAGGTTGGTTTTAGGAGCTCGCTGTGCACCGGGCCAGTCTGCAGTGCGCAGCCGCTCCGGAGCGTCCTCACGCAAATACCCCGCACCAGCTCGGCACGCGCAGCCACGCATAACATTACTGAGCACGCGACACTGCTTTACAAGACGCTTCACTATTACATGTGCAGTAATATCAAGACATGAGAAGAATCCTGTCCTCTCGTCTTGACATCTATCTCAACCCCGTCTCCTTTGCAGCTTCGCAGCTGACCAGTGATGCTCGACTCCGGAATGAACCGGATCTTTACGGAATCAGAAAAAGAATCGATTCTAACCGAAATACTAACTGATTTCTATTTTTGATCCTAACCCGCATGCACACCAGTATGCGTTGGTGTAGGAGTAGAAAATTTAGCCAACACAATGCATGAGGATGTTCAGTCTGACTCAAGAAATCACACAACCTGATTCATGATTCAAAGAATCGATTCAGTGAGGCGACACCGGTCACCTCAGCCTCGGTGCGCACTGCGCTGCTATTGGTCAGCGGAGAAGTTACTGCAACCTGATTGGACAGGTTTCTCCCGCGCCGAGGTCCCAGTCCCACAGGATAATGCAAAAGCTAGCCAGTCTGGTCTGATCCCACAGAAGAGCTACTGTACCACAAGTTTCTGAAAAAGCTAGCATCTTTCTATGATAGAAATGTGTCAGATCACACAGTGCTTGGAATAACAGCTCGCTGTGTGTGGGGCTGCGTGTAGACAGACCGGTCAGAGTTCCCATGCTGACCCCTGTTCATCACTGTAAGCACCTACAATAGGCACATGAGCATCAGAACTGGACCATGGAACAATACTGGTCTGATGAATCACATTTCCAAGCTGGTGGAGGCAGCATGATGCTCTGGGCACTGTTCTGGTGGGAAACCTTCATGCTTATGTTACTTTGACACCAACCACCTACCTGAATATTGTTCCACCCCTACATGGGAACAGTATTCTATAATGGCAGTGACCTCTTTCTGCAGATCTCAATCCAATCAAGCATCTGTGGGCTGTCTTGGACAAACAAGTCTGATCCATGGTGGCCCAACCTCTTTTTTAATTTATAGAGCTTAAAGCTAAAATGTCACTGTGCTGGATACCCACAGCACACCTTCAGAGGTCCAAGGCTTGAAGGGTCAGAGCTGTTTTGGGGGCACAATTGGGACGACACAATATAAGGCAGCTGGTTTTTAATGCTATGGCTGATCGGTGAATATATAGGGCTGAAGCAATAACCAGGATCACCATTTTAGTAAGATCCACTCTGCAGAAATTCATGTGTGATCTGTTTCTGTACAGAATGTGTACTACACCAACAGTCCATTTCTAATGACATTATATGTTATATTTACATTATTTTATGTTTGCATTTTATTAACCACCTTAGTAACCATTTACTCCCATATAATAAAACATTTATTTTATTGCCATGTCATATCTTAGTCTATGAAACACTACATGGACAGAAGTACACTTTATTGCCAAAAGTATTCACTCACCCATCCATATTATTGAATTCAGGTGTTCTGAACACTTCTATGGCCACAGGTGTTTAAAATCAAGCACCTAGGCATGCACCCTGCTTCTAGAAACATTTGTGAAAGAATGGGTCACTCTCAGGAGCTCAGTGAATTCCAGTGTGGTACCGTGATAGGATGCCACCTGTGTAACAAGTCCAGTCATGAAATTTCCTCACTAGTAAATATTCTAGTCAACTGTCAGTGGTATTATAACAAAGTGGAAGTGATTGGGAACAACAGCAACTCAGCCACGAAGTGGTAGGCCACATAAAATGGGGTCACCAACTTTCTGCAGAGTCAATCAGTACAGACCTCCAAACTTGTGGCCTTCAGAAACTTGTGGCCTTGTGGCCTTCAGATTAGCTCAAGAACAGTGTGTAGAGAGCTTCATGGAATGAGTTTCCATGGCCAAACCACTGCATCCAAGCCTTACATCACCAAGCGCAATGCAAAGCGTCAGATGCAGTGCTGTACTGCCACTGGACTCTAGAGCAAGAGTTCCTTTAAGGGTTCGTTTCACTGGAACTAAGGGGCTGAGCCCAACTCCTGAAAAACACCACACCATAATCCCCCTCCACCAAACCTGGCACAATGCAGTGTACCGTTCTCCTGGCAAGCGTGATTCGTCACTACAGAGAACACATCTCCACTACTCTAGAGTCCAGTGGCAGTCTGCTTTATACCACTGCAGGAGGCCTGGTACACAGTCAGTGTTTCAGCTCAAATAAAAGTGTTCAGTGAGGTTTAAGTCACAAGTTCAGATTGAATTCTTCCAATAGGCTTAGGGCCCCAGAATTACCAACACCTTCCACTTAACTGGAACATACACTTCTAGTGTATTCACATAAACATATACTACCTGTAACTGGAAGGATGTAAGAAGAAAGAAGTCTGAAATGAAGGTCACTTGACTAACCACATGTTCATTAAATCCTTACCCTGAGTTTGAATTTTTTCCTTATTACATATCCAACTGCATCATCAAGAGAAATTAGGAATTGTTATATTTATTGGAACTACAACTATTGCATACGAAATCAGACAAAATTCACAATTGTATTGTAGACATACAATTAATAATAATTGTGGATTTTCTTACTTTTAATGTCTGCCATTTGACATTTATTACATTTGTACATTTATATCATATTTAAAAAATATAAGAATTGCATTTTGTGAGCCCTTTCAGATTATATACTAAAACATATGTGCAGTTAATCAATACAAATGAATATAGCTTATTAAAATCAGTGAGTTCTTAAGTTACACATCTGATTAGGAGTGGAATTGTAGACACACAGCATCATGTAGTGAGGGGAGTAAAGTCTATGTTCAACCGGACACCTGACCATCATACCCACATGTGCTTTTTAAAATCCCATTACAGATTTATTCCCCATTTACTTCTACAATAACCTCCACTCTTCTGTGAAGGCTTTTCACTAGGTTTTGGAGTGTAGCTGTGAGGATTTGTGTTCATTCAGCTACAAGAGCATTAGTGAGGTCAGGTACTGATGTCAGGCAATGAGGCCTGGGGTTCAGTCAGCGTTCCAGTTCCATCCCAAAGCTGTTCAGTGGGGTTGAGGACAGGGCTCTGTGCAGGACACTTCAGTTCCTCCACTTCAGCTTCACCAAACCATGTCTGTATGGAGCTCGCTTTGTGCTCACATCATGCTGGAACAGGTTTGGGCCTCTTAGTTCCAGTGAAGAGAAATTCATGCATGCAAAGGCATTCTGCACATTTCTGTGCCTCCAACTATGTGGGAACAGTTTGGGGAAGAACCACATGATGGGATAATGAGGTATCCGGATACTTATGGACATATCATGTAGGTCTGTACAATAATGTGTGGGTAAAATATTCACCTCTGTGAAAACAGAGTTTCGTTCTGTAATTTCATTCTTTTACTTTATTTAAAATGAAAAGAAAATCTATTCTGTAACTTGATCTAATGTGCATTATATTTATCTTATAAATCATAAGAAAGCAATTCAATTTAATATCATTTTTTTTACTAAACAATTTCTTCCCATGTTCATAGTTGAATGATTAATAAGTACTCCTGATAGAAGTCTTTTTCTGAATTCTTTTTGTTCCTTTTCTTCCTTTCTTTTTTTTTTGGCTGGTTACCATCCACGTGTAGGTGTCCAAGTGCCTACAACCTTTCCTTTGGAATGGACAATGTAGACTGGATGCATCATAGCTGTAGCACAAGCCTGTAAATCACAGTATTGTATTAGTGCCTTTAGCATTTATATTCCTGCTTATTCAACAGTTAAAATAACACCTGAACAAATGTAAATGGTTATTATACAGCGTGCACGTCATCTATATGACCTCTCAGCTAAACCTCTGTGTTTTAATACTTTCACCATCATAACGACATACCGCATGGAGGTGTGTGTAATGTGATTACTGCATAAAATGGGAGAAAAAGTAAAAATGAAGTGATATAAGCATACCAAATGTCAAAACTGTTACTTAAGAAATGTGTCACTGGCAGAGCCCCTATCGATGAAATTTCACAAAATTTGGCAGCAGTCTAAAGAGGGTGGCATTGATGCATGGCAACTGAAATGCTAGATTTTAGTTTTGAATATTATTCAGTAGTTGGCGCTACTCCATATATGAATCATAATGAGCTAGGGTAATGTGCCTCCTAGAGTGCATCATTGTAGGCAAAGCCGTTTTCAAGCCATTGCCCTACACTTCTTCAAGGGGTATTAACACAAAGGGCAACACACCCAGAGACACAAACCTTATACTCCACTTCAGACCTGTGGGGCTACCACCACACCAAGTGTTGTGTGGATTGGTGACATTCTTCAAAAATGAAGAATAAAAAAAAACCATATGACTTCCAGCACTAGCTGCAGTGGTCATAAATACTTATGTTCATCCACCCAAGACATCTCTACATGCCTTAAAATGTCACAAGATATACTGCTGAGCACCAGTGTAAAGCTGCTAAGCCCAGATAATCAGGCTGAAGTATGCGACTCAATCCCAGAGCACTTTACAAATGTCGATATTAAAACTCTATCGGCAATAAGGGCAAACTTCAGATAAAAGCAGAAGAACATTGGTTCTGTAACATCACCACAGCTAGTGACTGTTCTGACTCAAGATTAAAAAGGGGGTCATCTGAAAATAAAACAACTGCTCATTTTAAATAAAGCAGATTAACCTCAATTTACCTAGAATTTATTTAAATTAAGCTCATTTTCAAATAAACCTTATTTCTGGGAAGGATGCAAGAGGATTGATAAAACAAGCCTAGCAAACACAATCTGTGGGTCGTAGGCCTGTCTTGAGATTTACCACTGATCTGATTAGAATTTCATGGAATACATTCAGACGCTGGGCAGCACGGTGGCACAGTGGATAGCGCTGTCGCCTCACAGCAAGAAGGACCCGGGTTCGATCCCCGGGTGGGGCG
>JAOTRJ010000004.1:19727146-19739736 GCA_028564905.1 Leptodoras praelongus | reverse complement strand
CCAGGCTGGTCCAATTTAGTCATGAAACCTCCCACACTAAAATGACAGGTGTTTCAGTTTCATTGTCTAACCCCTGTATATTGACCCAAACATTGACAGTATCTTAAGCGCAGCTCGTTTGACATTGGGGTGACAAGGACCCCTGACATACAGGTCATTCTAAAAAAAAAAAACCTTTTGTGATGAAGTTCATTCTTTTCCATAATGTAATGATAAAAATTTAACTTTCAAATTTTAATACTGATGAGTTTGGAATACAGCTCATGAAAACCCAAAAATCTCACAAAATATCATGAAAAGGTTCTCTAAACGAGCTTTTAACCTAATCATTGAGTTCAACAAAAAAATATAAACTCTCCCACTCTGTTAAAAACGTCCTGTGTTCATCTTCATATTTTCGTTTTGCTGTACATTTTTTCCCTGCCATTTTGCGCGCGAGATGTTTACTCTAATGATTTTTCTCCTACTGGAAAACTGCGCGCATGCGGAGGACTGGAAAAGAGTAAGAGTGTGTGTGTGGTCTGTATGGAGTGGTTCTGAGTATACAGTCGAACTGCTGTGGGAAGGAAGGACCTGCGACACCTCCTTCAGAGTGTCCTTCATGGGGTGGGTGTTGCTGTCCATCATGGATGACAATTTTGACATCATCCTCCTCCACCATGTCAAGGGGGCTCCCCAAGACAGAGCTGGCCTTCTTGATCAGTTTATCGAGTCTCTTCCTATCAGCAGCTGATATGCTGCTGCCCCAGCAGACCACACTATAAAAGATGGCTGATGCCACCATGGTGGTAAAGAAGGTCATGAGGAGTGGCACCTGCACTCCAAAGGACCTCAATCTTCTCAGCAGGTATAGTCTGCTCTGTCCTTTCCTATACAGAGCATTGGTGTTGTCTGACCAGTCCAGTTTATTGTTCAGGTGAACACCCAAGTATTTTTATGATGTCAGCATCTCAATATCTGTTCACTGGATGTTCACCGGTGTCGAGGAGGGGTGTGTGTGTCTGCCAGTGTATGAAGTCCTGCACCAGCTCTCTGTACTCCCTGTCGTCTCCATCTGTGATGAGGCCAACAACTGCTGAGTCACCAGAGAACTTCTGCAGGTAACAGGTTGGAGAGTTGTAATGAAAGTCTGCAGTGTCCTGTACTGCAGACGACCAGATCATATTTTAAGTCCCTTATCCTCACAAACTGTGGATGGTTGGTGAGGTAGTCCAAAATCCAGGATGTGAGGAGTTGATCCACCCCCACATGCTCCAGCTTGTCCCTCAGTATTGCTGGCTGAATCGTGTTGAAATCACTGGAGAAATCAAAGAACATGATCCTCACAGTGCTCCCCGGCTTGTCTAGGTGAGAGAGAGCTTGGTGAAGGAGGAAGATGACAGCGTCGTCCACCCCAATGCCATGCTGGTAGGCAAACTGAAGAGGGTCCATAAATGGGCTCACCAAGGGGCGGAGATGGACAAGGACTAATCTCTCCAGGGTCTTCATCAGGTGCAAAGTGTCACAGTGTCATGGGGAAATGTTTAACTGTTAACACAGACATCGGTTTCAGGTAAGCCTGACCTGCCATGTAACCAGAAGAGTACCCCAGAAAAGGCTGAAGTGATATCTGGAGCCACTGGGTCAACCAGAAATGGTACGGTGGAGACTCTTCTTGGTCTTCTTTTTTTTGGGGATTTTTCCACGATTTTCTCCCCTAATTTAGTCTCCACTAATTCGTCTTCAATTCCCACCCATCAGTGCTTCCCCCCTTGTTCCCCCCGCTGCCTCTTTTCGAACTGCGGCTCATGCAACCGTTGGGGGCGGGCCATAGCGCGCCCGGAGGAAAGCGCCCCCCACCCTCCTCTTGTATGCATGAGCTCACAGACACCCGTGACTGGACAGTGTCGCACTGATTGACATGGGAGGAGAACGTATGCTGCCCCTCCCTCCCTGACAGCACGGCCAACCTTGCTCTCTGAGCCCCCAGCCACGGGCAGCTATGGCATCACCCGGATTCGAACTCACGATCTCCGGAAGATAGGGTGAATGAGTTGTCATTGCGCCACTCGGGGGCTCCTTCTTGGTCTTCTTGACTGTGTGATAAAACTGAATAACCAAACTACAGCTAGCGTATTGTAACCCTTCCACCACCGTCAATCATTTCGAAGGCCATACAGAATCTGCAGGGCTACAGAGCATTCTACCACCATGCACTGTAGACGAGATGGACTGTGCTTAGCATGTTTTCAACCAGGGCATTGGAAAATAACTTGCAGAAATCTGTGGTTGCTGATCCTACCATACAGGTCTTTCAGGGGCAGCAGCCTTTAAACAACTGAACCTACATTTGGAGTGGGGACATGTAGGCAGTGACATTCAAGCCCTCAATACAATTGAGAATAATGCTATAGAGCAACAGTATGTAAATATGCATGCTTCAATTTCTGAAGATGTCCAAGTGGTTCTGCAGAATTCTCAAAAGGTTGAACCATTTAGTGAACTATACTTATCTATACTTCAGTTATTGTCAATGATGTGTTTCGACTGAAAGGTATGATTGACTCTGGCTTGTATGCTAAGCGAAGAGACAGAACAAAAGATGCTTAGTGAAAATGTGATTGCTAAAGAGCAGCAAATGAATGAACAGTTTCTGGGTGGGATTGGGTGGCAATACATATTTCAGCACGATGGACCTAACATCTGGCTTCTACAACATCCCTATGCATGAGGAAGACAAAAAGTACACAGCTTTTACAACACCTCTAGGCCTACATGAATATAATTGTATGCCGCAAGGTCTGTGCAATAGTCCAGCCTCTTTCATGTGAATGATGTTAGAGTGGCTGTAGATCCCGAGAAGATTAGTGCCATATCTGAAATCACTACAGCTGACGTCACGGAGGATGATGGCATTACTCCATCGGCTAAGAGAATAAAATCCTTTTTGGGGATGACATTCTACTATCAGCACTTTATCCCAAATGGTTCAGCCATTGCAAAACCTCTTTTTGCTCTAACCGCTGGACAAAAACAGACAAATGTGAAAAAACTGTCAGTCAAAATTGGTACCTTCAGAAGGCTTAAACCTACAGATTGGACGTCTGAATGTCTTCAGGCCTTTGAGGCCCTTAAAGAGAAGTTGTTACACTGTGCTGTCTTGGTACACCCAGATTTCTCCAGACCTCTGATTCTCTCCATTGATGCCTCTTTGGATGGGTTAGGAGCTGTGTTTTCGCAAATACCACCTGGTGAGACCAAAGCAAGGCCTATTGCATTGGCCAGCAAAACCCTAAGTGCTTCACAGAAAAGGTACCCAGAGTTCCTAGCTCTGAAATGGAGTGTTTGTGAAGTTTAACCATTGGCTTAAGGGACATGTATTTTCTGTGTGGATAGTTAACAACCCATTAACATACACATTCAACATAAAGCACATTCCAGGTAGACAAAATGTTGTGGCTGACACACTCAGTCAAGACACACTACCTACGCATTCCTTACAAGAACTCCAGCAGCACCAAGAATGAGATCTTGTCATATCCTCAGTTCTTAAATTTGTCATGCGCAAAAGACGTCCTTCTAGGCGAGAAAAAGTTAAGCTCTGTTCAACCTCTCTTGCATTAGTTAAGCAGTGGGAGAGGTTTCGTATCCAAGATGGTATATTGCATAGAGTGTCTAAAGATCCTTTGAGTAAGCATAACAGATATCAGTATATTCTTCCACAGAGCTTAAGAGACAACACACTGAGTTGGCATCTACGATTTGGCGGGGCATCAAGGGAGGTCGAGAATGCTTCAGTTGGCTAGGCAGAGGTTTTATTGGCCTAGAATGGAGCAAGATATCCGGAATTATGTAAAGTGCTGTAAAAGATGCATTCTTGCTAAGGGCACTACTACTTGAGAGCATCCAAACATCAGCACCCATGGAAGTTGTGTGCTTGGATTTTTGGTGTGCTGAAGATAACAAGCAGCACTCAGTTGATGTATTAGTGGTCACAGATAGCTGTACTAAACTGGCTCATGCATTTCCATGCAAGGATCAAACAGCCAAACAGGTAGCCAGGAAACTCTGGGACTAAAGTTTTTTTTTGTGTGTATATGGCTTTCCACAGTGGTTACACACTGATCAAGGAGCTAATTTTGAAAGTGACCTAATCGCTGAACTGCAGAAGTTGTCTGGTGTTGCCAAATCATTCACCACATCATACCATCCTATGGGGAATGGGTGCACCGAAAGGTTTAACCACACTCTTGGCAACATGCTGCACTCCTTGCCCTTGAAAGCTAAACATCAGTGGCCCCAGTAAATCCAAACTTTACACATAATGCCACTGTTCATGAGACAACTGGTTTTACTCCATGAGTTCCATGACTTCCTGTGGACGTGATGTTCCAGCATGCTCTTAGAGCCCCTGTTGTTATACGAACAAAGGAAGCAAGCACAAGGTTACAACAAAAGAACGAAGGGCACTCAACATAATGTGGGAGATCATGTGTTAGTTGCTAACAAATGAGAGCAGGGAAAGAGAAAGCTTGCAGACCGCTGGGAAGCAACTGTATGCACCATTGTTGGTCGAAATCCACAAACGCACACCTACAGTAGGTTGCAGGGTGAGAATGGAGCTACGAAAGTGGTACATCGTAATCCTTTGCTGGATGTGAGCTACCTACCTGTTGGATTTGATTCTGAAGAAAGTGGAGTAACTTCAATTGGTGATTCTAAGAGTCAATTCTAAAATTGTGACATCAGTTCACAATCCTCAAATATGATATGATTCTCTGGAAGAACAGAGCTCTAAGGACAGAACAAATCTGTGGGTTATGGAAGGTTCAGACCACTTTGAAAGACAAGAGCAACACTGTGTTAAGTCAAGACCAAAATGTGTCAGGACAGACTCTTGGTCAGGGTAGAGAACTTCCTGAAAACAGAAGTTTGACTCTTGAGTGTCCACAGTTTCTGACTAGTGCTGACCTAGACAATAGGGACATTGCCTGTAGAGTTCCTAACGCACATTCTAGAGACCCATCAGACATTAACTCATGCCTGACCCGTCAGTGCAAAGTCAGAGAACAGACCAAGACATTCAAGATGTGCGGGAAACAAACTGTCAGGTCACACGGACTGGTAGAGTAGTCAAAATGGCCAATCAACTGATTGAAACGATGGCCCAAAGACAGTTTAGTTTAAGGACTCTCAAAAGAAATCTTGATCATTACTTACATTGTTTTAAACAGTAAAAGAGTAAAGTAATGGGCTAATCCATTTTAAGTTGTTGTCTTTTATTTTGTATCATTGAAAGGCTTATCTATTGGTGAACATTTAAGAGGCTAAGAGGTTGTATGGTGTACACGGTATCATTATTCTAAGAGGTTAATCAAGGCTTGATCACCCTTGAATATGAATATCTTCTTAACCTTTCAGTAAGAGGTTGCACTTATTGCAGAAAAGAGTATAGATTTCATGGATTCTTAAGCCTGGTTCAAGAGTAGAGTCTTCACACATGTTCTAAGATTTTGGTGAATTCTGTAGGGCGAGAATGTGGTCTTATTAAAATAAAAATAACGGGTGTTATTTTGTTTATTTATTTTTCACACAAAATTTTACATGAGTCAAAAGAGTAGTAAAAATGTACAATATGTTGTTAAAAAGTGTTAAAAAATAGTATAATATGAAGCGACATGCCATTAGAATTTGTAATCAGGATGTTATAGAGATGTATGTTATATATTTTTAGTGGAATTTCTCTGTATAAGTGTGAGAAGTGTTAACAAGCTACAGCTGCTAGTGCTAAGTGTAGGACTAATCCTCCCCACCCTTTCTGTGATTTTGGGGTTACACAGAGGCAAGCACAGGCAGACACGAGGCTGGATGCTAGTTCTCACTGATTTCTGTCTTATACATCCAGGTCAATAAATGATTCCCGGTTTAGTACCAGCATCAGTGGTCACGAGTATTTCTTCCACGACACAACACAATGCAGAGTAACAGTTAGGAATATTGTTTGAGTCGTCACTCCAGAGAACACATCTCCACTTCTCTAGAGTCCAGTGGCAGCGTGCTTTATACCACTGCATCCGACGCTTTGCATTGCACTTGATGATGTAAGGCTTGGATGCAGCTGCTCAACCATGGAAACCCATTCCAAGAAGCTCTCTACACACTGTTCTTGGGCTAATCTGAAGGCCACATGAAGTTTGGAGGTCTGTAGCGATTGACTCTGCAGAAAGATGGTGACCTCTGTGCACAATGTACCTCAGCATCTACTGATCCCGCTCTGTCATTTTACGTGGGTTAAATTCTAGGCTAAGACTTCATTACTTCAGGCTGTTTTTAGTTTACTATATTACTACATTTATATGCTGTTCATGTTTATGTGCTTGTTCTTCCTGCGTTAGTGTGAGTTAAAGATAAATCGGGGGCATTGGTTGAGATGAACTGCCCCTGTGTGGACAGTAGTGGCACTGTATCATGGCTGACCCTTGAAAAGGGTGCAGTAATGTATATGTGACAAATACTGGCTTCTGTTGTGTGACTGTGTGTGATCTTAACAATATCCTTTCATGCTGTTTCTACCCAAATCGCTATTTTATGCTTTTTAACAATAAATAACAACCACGGCGACATAAATTCAGTTTACCACAACCTGATTTATTGTACTAACACTGAAGTTGACAGAACATAATGGATTTCATCCTTCACGTGTCTAAAATGTTAAAACATTGATTTCATCATCATGGAATTATAAAATTTCGTGACTACATCTAATTAGAGTGTCTGTAAAAGACTCGGAAAAAAAACAACTTGTGGTCATTCTGATGTTTATAACAAAGTACATAAAAAATATTCAATTAATATGTAAGTTTAACGTGAAAGGCTTTGCCATCTCTTAAGCATGTATCCAAGCAGTAGTGCACTCTGATTAATTAGATTAATTTTGTCTGTGACTCATAGAAGAAGCTGTTGTATGACTGGTTCCCTGTGTGAAGGAAGTAAAACCACAATGACAAACTTGACACCTGTTGATTCGTATCATGAAGTCTGACATTAAACCTGACTAGGACTGACACTGAGATAAAAAAAGAGTACTTCAAAATGGCTTCATTAAACCCTGAATTTTTTCAGCTGATATGTAACATCTCACGGAAATGTCTTGCCTAGATATACAGGAAAAACTCCAGTCTTGCTTTAGTTTAGCACCTTAGTGTGTATACAATACAATTCAGGTAAATCTGTTAAAAATACAAAAATCTACCAAATGACAACTTGTAGTTTAAACATAAAATTTTGAAGTGTGTGTCATTTAACTTTACTATAGTGTCTTCTTGTTCCCTTCTCCCAAATCCACTGGTACAATATGGAGTGAGCATGAAAACGAGGGTGCAACCCACATATTTTTCTACTGAACCTGAAGAATCAGCCATCGAATTTAAGACCATACATGTAAGATACGTACTGCAAATTCAGATAATAACCCCAATGACCAAGCCAACTCCAATAACACACCAACTTCCCCTTTATACCAGTGTGAACTAAAGTCACCCCATCTCTCTCAGCAGACCCACCGAATGAAACGTTCAAAGAAGCTGGATTTGGACAGTTGGGAGTAATCTTTGCCCCTGAAAATAGCTGTCTGGTCTCCCAGAGCAAGCTTTGTCAGGACCTCCATGTCAATAGCTTCATCCTTGCCCATGGCGATGACAGTGGGCACAGCCTCTGCTCGGCGCATAGAGCTTATTCCTTCCTCCAGATTCTTCTTGTCGGTGATTCCATCAGTGATAAAGACAAAGGAGATTTCTGCGTTGGGACGAGCCAAGCGAGTGGTTCCGCTCAGTAAGATGCTGCTGACGCCATTGATGATGGCACTGCCTACGTTGGAAGACGCATCCATGTACTTCATGCTTGCAAGTCCATCAGAGATAACGGTGAAATTGTGTGTAAGTTTGAAGACCACATCCTGACGGTTTTCACCGCCGTACTGTAGCAGAGCAACACGGGCATTGTTTTTGTCCTTGGCACCTTTCGCCAATGTCAGGCGGTGAGCTACATTCTCGACGAACTCACGGGCGCGCTGAAAGTTATCTGAGCCCATGCGTTCAGAACCATCCAGCAAGAACACAAGATCAACAGGGCGCTGAATGCAACTGGCCACTGCTGGCTCTGTGGGAGAGAAATACACAATATTGATCACAGATTAACAACTCCAGACAAAACCAAAGAAGTAAGCTTTGATGCATCTGTTGAAAACATGCCTATTTGAGTCTTACAGTGATGACACCATGGGCTCTGTAGTGTGATTCCCTGGTTTCAGGCAGAACAGAAAAGCTAGATAGCTAGCTTTCTACTGCTAATAAGGCATGACTTTGCTTTGTGCTTTGCTTTGACATTCAGCTATACCAGAATATACAGAAGGACAACTGCTTCAGCGAGAAGAGGAACAGGATGCAAGCACTTCACAAATAACTGATATTAGCACAAGCAGCTAGCATAATTTTATCTAGCAGTAGCACATGACCTTGTGTTCATGACCTTACTAGCCATCGTACTAGTGACTAGTGGTCATGAGTTCTCCTACCTCAGTTCGTCTCCTTTTGTTCCAAGGATGGAGCTTCTCTGCTCTCCATTTTGTACTACATACAGAAAGAAAGGCCCTTTTCTTTAGCATCTTCTCTGATGCTAATTGTTACACTGAAAGCCAAGGTGCTGCCCAGGCAGATGCTATGAATACTTTTTTGAATGCTGAAATAAAGTTAGATAGCTGAATTTGTCAATTATAAGTCTATTATTTGTAGAGCTATATAAGTTTGTTAAAGCGATAAAAATCTTGTTAAAGCGAAATAAAGACCATGTTAGTTAACTAGCCAGTCAATAATGTTAAACTCTATGTTAAACTATCATGCCAGTTTTACTGATAGTTAGTTACTATGCTCAAATTTGCGGTTTGATTGTATGCACTGTGTGACATTTAAGAAAAGAAAAGAAAAGAAAAGACAAGAAAAGAAAATTCTTCAAGGATATCACAATGTTATCCTGATACCGCTGTGATTAATGTCTGAGGAGGGGTGCACTGACATCTCAATCTCACTCAATCCTTGTGCAACAGAACAATACATACCATAACAGAGTATATCATATGCTAGTTTTATGCATTTGTTTGCAATATATGTTTATTTATTTAATATGTTCTTGCAGTCTTAGAGCTCCTTTTTTAATTGCACATTTATTGTACAGCATTATTACATACATTAATGGTCGTCATTATCAGCAACAACTTGTATTTGCCACTTTCAGATTTTAACCGTAGTCACAGTCAGAAATGATTCCCCATGTTTTTTAAATTGTTGACCTCACAGGTTTTCAGCTAGCCCATTTTTTCAAATCTTTAATCCTACAATGTACTCAAGGGTAATTTAAATGTATAGCTGAACTTAAAGTAAATTCAAAGTTACTGTATGAATAGAAATGGCAGTGATGTTATATATTTTAATAATGAAAGCAAAACATGTATTCTGTAACTACGTTTAGGCCGTAGAGGAAATTAGGCTCATCGATCGGTACTGTGCAAAGTGCAAAACTTTATAAAAAAATCATGGAATGGTTTACTCACAATGCAATATTTACAAATAGCATAAGTTTTGGTTCACTATAGCATCACTATGGTTATTTGTGGCTATTTATTTGGTTATCACAGTAAATCCCTCTGCAGATCCATAAGGCCTCCTGTATCCTGAGAGTTTAAGCAGCTTAGCTCAGATGCCTCAAGGATGCCTCAAGGATACCTTAATTTGATCTCTTAGCCATGTTCAAGTATATACAATACAACAATGTAAATGTATTTGAAAAAGCAGCAGGAACTGAGGTCAGGAGAAAGAGGCTTCCATCGTAATAATCATAAAGTTTCCACTAAGTAAAAAAAAAAAGTCATGGTTAGTTCATTATCATGCTTAGTACTGATCACCTGACTGGCCATTCTGCATTAGTGCTCACATTTTAGCCCTGAATACAGCTGTCTAAAATGAATGTTAGTTCAGCAAGCTTTAGATGCTTTTAGTAATTAAAATTTCATTTTCTTTTCACATAATCCTACAGCGAGGCCAAGAGCAACCAGTTTTCACCATAGGCACTTTCGGACAGCCAAGTTTGGCCAAATAATGAGCTGGCATTGCCTAACACAACCCCAAGGCTTTGTTAGGGTCACCCAGGAGATCGCCATAGACAACTCTGAAAGAGTCAATGAACAAATTAGTCCACTGCTGTTTCTCTGGCCCGATGGCGAGCTTGGCTCTCTGGGCTGTGTAGGCCATTGTGGCTACAGCCATGGTGTAGGCATCGGGGGTCTTGACCTCCTGCAGAGAGCTGAGTAAGTCTGTGACGTTTGAGATAGTTGTTGGGACAACGCTGTTTGTCCCTTCCTCTGCAAAGAATCCATGCATGCTGTGCCCATTCCCATGAGAAGACACATCTGCAAGTGAGCAGCGAGACAATAGTTTTAGGAGTCTCCAAGCGACTGGCTCCGCTCACAGAGCACAGTGCAAACTATGCTTGGACTGACTAGTTAAATGATTTAAACTTTTATTAAACGAGCAAATTTGATTAATCTTTTTTTTTTTTTATTTTGGAGCCATTAATTCATCATATGGACATTAATACCAGTATAGTAGCTATTTATGGGGCTATTTTATTATTTTACGCTTTACATGACACATTTGAGAATTACATTTGAGGAAAAAACAGTAAAGCTGATTTAGTTTTAATGAGACATCACATGAATATTAAGCTTCTTATAGCATGTTGTCATTATTTACTTTAATATAGTATAGTATAGTCTTTATTCATCATTAGGTTAATTGTTTCTCCTTGCATCAGTATTATTTCCTTTTCTACCTTTTTATTATTATTACCACTCCACAGTTTGACCTTGAAATATATTTCAATAATCTAATTTTCATGAATTTTATTACTTTTTGAAGGGACAGGCAGCTAAGTTTTTCCAGGGACCCTGTTAAAATGAAAAATCTTACCAGATTTGCATGGAAGGTCAGGGCAGACAATCACTGGGTCTAAAACAATAAAAAGAAACTCATGTATATCTACATATTACAGAGCAGCTGAAAGGGGATATGAAAGCATGATGTATAACGGCAGTGAGGCTGATGCAGATAGACAACTTACTTGGGCACAGAACAGTCTCAATCCTGTCAATGAATTCCTCAGCCACCAGGTCAGCAAACCGCTTCATGCCCATCACCCTATCTTGCTTGTCACAAGCAATGGACTTCAAGCTCTCAGATTCCTCTTCCTTTTCAAACATGTCTCCAACACCAATGGCGTTTACATCAATGCTGTTATCCGTGCAGAGGTAACCTAGCAGTGTGTCTTGATCACGTGGATCAAAGCGACCATCTGTGATCACCACCACTGTCACTTTAGCCTTGGAACGTCGACTATCACGGATCAGGGTATCGTAGGCAAATTTCAGCGCAGATGGAGTCCATGTGCCACCAGCAATCCACTCTAGGTTCTTCACGGCATCTTTGAAAGCTGTCAGGGAATCAATCTTGGAGTCGTTTAACTGGATGGCCTGGAAGGTTCCACTGTGACTGTACTGGACCACACCAACACGTGTTCCTGCAAGAAAAGACAGCACAACTTTAGCAGCCTTAAAGACAGAACATGCAAGTACATGCAAGAACGTACATGCAAGGTACGTCTTTAGGTTATCATAGGTGTAGATGCAAATTGTGCCTGCCTGTCTCTGAATGCGGGTCTTTAGCTATTGAGCCCAATCTGTTGATGGTGCTGATTACAAAGTTCTTCTCCAGGGTGAAGTTTGTTAGGCCCACACTCTCAGAGCTGTCAATCACAAATACAATATCCAGTGCCCCACACCTCTTCTCACAATCTGGAACAGCACACGGAGGAGAATGAAGCGAGTGAGTGAGTGAATGAGTAGATGAACATCAAAGTAGTTTCTATTCACTTTATTTTAGAGTGACACAGGAACAGTGACTTACCACAACACCCACAGGTCTCTCTGATATAGTTCATGACATCACATTCCTGAGGAAATGTAAGAGAATCAAATTACTAAACTAAACCTCTGAAACACCATCGAAAGTTAAATCCTGAAAATTAAAGACTCAAGGACTGTACTTACTGTAAGGCCTGGATCTCCCTCTGGACCACGATCACCCTGTCAAAAATAAGGAAGTGGAAAATCAAAACGTCTTTAACTGACTTCAAGATTTTTCTTCTTGTAGGGCATTCAGTGGATGTTTAGCATTAACATATTCATTGGCATATTCTTGATAACCACTTTATTAGGAATGCTTGTACACAGAATAATTTGTGTGATGATCTAATCAGACAATCACATGGTAACAGTGCAATGTACAGTACCAGTCAAACATTTGGACACACCTCAACTTTAGAGTTTTTTCATTATTTTAAAATGTTCTGCATTGTAGATCAATACTAAAGTCATCCAAACTATGAAGAAATACATATGGAATTATTTAGTACACAAAAAAGTGTTAAACAAACCAGAATATGTTTTATATTTTAGATTCTTCAAAGGAGGCACCTCTTGCTTAGTTGACAGCTTTGCACATCTT
>JAOTRJ010000004.1:19712556-19726338 GCA_028564905.1 Leptodoras praelongus | reverse complement strand
ACCTCTGGGAACTCCTTCAAGACTGTTGGAAAACCATTTCAGGTGATAACCTCATGAAGCTGATTGAGAGAATGCCACGATTGTAAGAGCAAAGCTGTAATCAAAGCATTTAATCATTTATAATGTAGGAAAAAAAGGAAAACATTGAATGAAAAGGTGCGTCCAAACCTTTGACTGGTACTGTATAAAATCATGCACATACACCAAGAGCTTCCATTAAGGTTTACAGCAAAAGTCAAAGTGGGGAAAATAGTGACCTGACCAACTGAGCCATGGTGGAACATATCTGTTCTTAAGAGTGCTTTAAAAAATGCAATTGAATTGAATTGAATATAGAGGACACAACAGTAAAGACCATATTAGGCTCCACTGATGTTAGCCATGAACAGGGATCTGAGGCTACACGGTTCAGTGCTGGCACATAATTGGCTGATTGTATGAATAAGCAGGTGTACAGGTGTTCCTAATGAAGTAGACAGTGACCATATTATGCCTATATAATTTCTGTTTATATTACTATAGTCTATTATCTATAAACATATCTCAGTATTGACCAGTAGATTTACTTACTTCTCTACCTGGGTCTCCTTTAGACCCCCTTAGTCCAGGCTCACCTTGAGGTCCAGGCTCTCCCTAGAACATAAAGAACATCCTTATTCTTTGATCCCACCAAATCACCCATGCACGCTTTCTCTAGAGCTCTGAACCTGGAGAAAATTCAATCTAGGAGATGAAGGTTTGCTCACAGGCTCTCCTGGTAATCCTTTATTTCCTGGCTCTCCCTTTTGACCGCAGTCTCCTCTGCTTCCACGAGCTCCAGGTCTACCTTTATCTCCTAGGTCACCCTGCAGAAGATAATTGAGATATTAAGTTGCAAGAATGGCATTGTTTAAAGTGACATAAAGCTCACATGCTGAACTAAACCGGAGTTACAGTACCGTCGATCCTCTTGGCCCTGGGTAGCTGAATCCTTGTCTGCCACGGTCACCCTGCCATGTGGTATTAGATACAATAAAATGTGCTTAAAACATATGAACATTTAATGATAAACATAGAAACAGAAATGGCTCAGCTAACAAATTAGCAAATTTAGAAGATTAGCAGATTAATCAGATTAATTCATATCAGTATATGAGTAAATACGTCTCTACATTAAGATCTGGACTTAACAATAAAGCTTTCAAGATGATAAACAAGATGCCTAGATTTGATTCAAGCAAGAAATAATGAGTAAGTTTTTACATTACAGCGCTACCAATTCAAGATGTATTTTGTATTTTACACATGTATTGAACAAAAGTTTGGACGTATACTGTAATATTGTGCAACATGTGCATCCTCTTTTTTATTATTATTAAGGTATCAGTATAGTATGTTATAAAATGAATGAATGAATTGGTATTTAAATGCAATATTCAGAAATGTTAGCATAAACGTAAATGCAAAATTAGCATGAGTGCTGTCTAGTTCATGTCCAATACATATTATATTATTTGTTTGGTATTTTATTTAATTTAATAAAGAGCTCAATTATTTTGAGATTTCCTGGAATGTTGGACGTACGTTTGGTCCTGGGGGTCCTGGGTCGCCTCTTGGGCCGGCATCACCAGGGTCACCACGGCTCCCCTACCACAAAGAAAGACCTGTTAAGATTTCTTCATATTTGAACAAATTAGGATTTTTGGAGCTGTTCACATTCAACATTCTCACTGCAGAATTACACGGTAGATTGTCTAGTGCTGTGGTCTTACATTCCTTCCTGCCTCTCCTACTTGTCCTGGTGGACCTCTTGGACCTGGAAGTCCTGAATCTCCCTAAACACATTCAGAAAATGCTTCAGTTCAGCTCTGGATGCATTAATAATACTAGTAAGAATAATAATAGTAATCATTGTACCTTGGTTCCTTTATTGCCTGATTCACCTGGAAACCCTCTTTGACCTTCAGATCCTGGTTCACCCTGAAACACATACCCATTTCTCTCTTATATTTAATTCAGTGGAATGAATTGATGAGCAAATATAATTCTCCTAATACACAAGCCAAAACCAGTAAGCACTTACCTTTTCTCCCTTTGGCCCATTTGGTCCTTGACTTCCCTTTGGTCCATAGTCTCCTCTTCTTCCCTAACAGGACAAAAGAAATGATCAGTTGAATGTCCACATCAATGTGGACAGAGAGACATGGCATGACAAAATAACGTTTTCACTTACATTGTCACCTTTAGGACCAGGACCTCCAGCAGTACCCTGGAAAATGAAATAAGTGTTATGAGATGGAGTGTATAGTAGTGTTATAGCAGGAGAAAAGTATGCAAATACTAACTTTAGGGCCCTTCTGCCCTGGGACGCCTGGTGTGCCTGGACTTCCTCTTTCACCCTGCAGGAAGTATTATTATTATTATTATTATTATTATTATTATTATTATTATTACTTATATAAATTAATTAATTCTTTTGTGTCTTTGCTTTATTTTATGTACCTTAGGACCAGGATCTCCTGATGGGCCAGATGGCCCTGCTCTTCCAGGTCGACCTGGATCTCCCTAGTAACAAATGGGATTTCAGATCACTGCACAGTTAAAATAAAAAACTTTTTTTTTCTGTCAAATGAATCTAATACCTTCTCTCCAGGACTTCCTTTTGGGCCAGTGTCTCCTACATCTCCAGCATAACCATCAGGACCCTGTTATTAAAGTAAACAAATATCATTATACAGTGTCTGTCTTTTGTTTACGTTATTGTTGTTTACATCATGCACATACCTTGTCACCTGGTTCACCTTTACAGCCATGAGCTCCAATGCGCCCAATTTTGCCCTGCAACAAATGATTATGTTTGATTTTTAATCAATGACTCAACTTCTGAAATACTTCTTAACTTATCCATTTCTGTCTAACATGCTCACCTTCTGGCCATCAGTGCCATTGCGTCCTGACAACCCTGCAACTCCCTAGTAAAAAAAGGAGAGATCGAATAATATAGTGTCACTTGAAAGTGCCAGAACCAAAACTTAATAATTAAGTGTTTTAACTGGATTAAATGTATGAGCTACAAAGATAGAATATGACCTCACCTTCCTTCCTTGTGAACCAATTTCTCCCTATGATTAAAAGCAATTCAAATAATTTAATAAATATTTGCATGTACTTGCATTAAATATTTAATTCTGATAGTTCATGATAGGTCATGTAAGGATCCTACCTTTTCACCTTTGGAACCACGTTCTCCCTAAAACAGGAGCAGATGAATAGGAGCAGAAAATTTATTGTCAGACCCATGTAATATTTCTAATTGACATTAAAGACGGTGAATGTATAACCTACTTACTTTTGGTCCAGGGTAACCAATAGGACCTTCAATACCAGGATCACCCTGTAGGTAAACACAGATTATAGAGCTGTAGGTTCATGTCAACTGGCAGTCCTGATTCCTCGAGGTTTTATTACAATCCCAGAGTTTTGCATGCAGGAAGTACACTAATTGTATTGAATGCAGTTAGCAAATCTAATACTTGTAAAACGAGTAATTAATAGTATTTAAAATTTACAGTTGACACTACATGCTTGTTTAGCACCTTTGTAAATAAATTACATAAATGAAATACGTTTCTATGGTAATATGTATATATCCATAGAACACTCAACAATACTTACTAATTTAATGAATTAAACATGCAGCAGCTCCAAAACCGTTGTGTCCCAAATGCCTATATTATTTATATATCACTAATATTATATAGTGACATAACATAATCTTAAATCTTCCTAGATTGCTATAATGAAGAAAGTATAATTAATAGAATTAATAGCCATGATAAATATATTAATTTCCATTAGGCAGATTTATTATGTTGATGTTTAGCCCTGACCAGGGTACACTTGGGTGACTTGTCCAAAATATGCCAGATAAACTATTTTGTTAATAATTATTGTATTTAAAAATGTATATTTGTATGTGTTATGTCAGAATACATATGTGGCACAAATTCCCAGGAATGCATTAATAGTTTGTACTCACAGGGTGACCTATATCACCTTTGGGACCCGGTTGACCACTTTCTCCTTTGGCGCCCTGTAACCAGCATTAAAGAATTAGAGAGCACATTCCAACTTGAATGGCATAAGAGCATCTGCACTGGCAGTAAATGATTGTGAAGAACTTACCTTCTGTCCCCTGGGACCTTGTGGACCAGGAGGTCCAGGTGTTTGTAGGCATTTCACACTGTAGCACTGTTAAAGGTCAAATACGGCTATGAATATTCATGTGTTCGTATAAGGATCTATGACTAATAATAAAATTGTGGGATGATTTTGGTATATTACAAGATGATTGAAGGGGTCTTACCTCTTGATAAGCTTGATGCAGCTGGAGAACAACAAAAAAGAAGATTAAAACTCTTACACACACTCACTTAAAAGAACACTATAAAGAACACGCAGAGTAAAAGGAAAACATGCTCTGCATTTAACTCAGTTTCATAGAGAAGCACAGGGAACGGTGGAAGATGTTACCATGGTGTTGTAAATGCGGTCAATATTCTCTGTTAAAATCTCAGGGCGTCCTTTGGAGAGATCGACAGCCATGTAGTTGCTGCGGTAAACCCCAACAGGAGAATTAGCAATTTCTCTAAGGCCTATTTCCTCCAGGGAGTTGGATGACGCTATGGAAAATATTTTAATGCCCTTGTCCCGAGCCCGCTCTGCTGCCACCTTGATGCCTTCACAGGGGCTCCCGGTCACATGGCCGTCTGTGATGACGACTGCAAAGCGCTGTGTCTTGGGGCTCGTAGGAGGAGGATTTTTGATCATAATCTCCTCACTCATTTTCCTGATGGCACAGTCGATGAAGGTACCCTTGCCTAAGTAACGGATCTGCTTTAATTTATTGATGAAGTCCTCCTTGGTGGTCAGTCTGCTAATGATTGGCTGCGTCATGGAGAAGTGGAGTCCACCTACAGACCAGGTAATCTTCACCTTGCCCTTGTACTCTACATCTTCCAGCTTTTCAACAAATTTCTTGGTGAAATTTGTCACACTGTCAACCAGGCTACCGGGCGGAGGCTCCTGCAGAGCAATGGTCTCTGATGTATCGATAACGAAGTACAGGTCTATGGGGCATTCTTCAATTTCTGGAGAATATAGCACATGCAGAACCTCAATTATAAATATCATACAATATCGCCAGCATATATTATACAAGCTATTTATTAATTTACTGTAAATGTATAGGGTTGTATTTACTGTGTAATAAAGCAATATATTGCTAATATGTTTTAGTTCAAGTATATGAAAGTTTCCCAAAACCTCAAATTATCTCTGTATTTTAACCATTTGTTTATGTAAATGTATTATTGAAACTGCAGATTACTTGCCAGACTTTGGAGCAAATGCAAGAATAGAAAAGTAACAATTAATAAGTCAAGCTGGTCAGAAGAAGTGGGCAGTACTCACTGTGACAGTCTGCCGCCTGGCCAACTGATACCATGTACAGTAAGCACAGGATAATCACTTTAAACAGCATCATCCTCCTCTTCCACATCCCTGAAGAAAAACATATGATCAGTAATACTATAGTGCTACAGCTTTAGTGCTAGAAATCTTAAACACTTAAAATCAAAGGAAAGAATTTTGAAATCAAAACAAGTAAAGACTTTAAGTAAAGCAGTTAGTAGTTTCCTGCAGAAAATGAAAGCATGTTTTCCATATCAGTTTAAATCATTTATGTAAAAATGCATTAAACAGGAGCATATGCTGTATTGAAGAGCTTTAGAGACTTTTTCCCAGGAACTGTTGTCTTCATTTTTGCTCATGGAAAGGGCTTAGATAGATAGATAGATAGATAGATAGATTGATTGATAGACAATGTATGACAATTTAATTCCTGGAATGGCCACATAATGTCACCATGTGATTACTCACCTGGTTCCAACCAAATCACTACATGGAGACACCACATGGCCGTTCAGGGAATTAAATTGTCGCACCTTGTATACAGCTGTCTTTTTCTTATAATGATACAAGGTAACAGTCTGATCAGTGAGATCAGCTTGGTCAGTCAGGAAAATCTGATTCTCGTCAGTAACTGCTATGTCTCATATTTATACCTGATTGATCATGCATCTTTAAATCAGGTTTATAGTATATGGGATTATAAACAGGAATGGTATTACAAACGTCAGGCATCTATCTCCTATCATATGACAGACACCAACCAGGGAATTTGAAGGGTATCGCATGCTTCCTCTATGAAGCCAGACAAGCACATGTTATTGAATAGTTGCTCATGCAACATCAGGGGTTGGTGTAACACACTCTGAGTACCCACTTCTGCATGCATCAGCTCACAGGCACTAATGATTGGTTAATTATTGCTATGATTGACAGGGCATAGAGATTATAACTCTCCCAGCCCACCCGACAACCCCAAGAGAACGGCCAGTTTGCCCAATGGACAGCTAATCAATTCACCACTGGATTCATCACTTCATAATCTCACAAAACCTCCATTACATCTCCATTACATATCAGCATTGCCTCCATCACACCAAGCTTCATCTCACTTATAATGCTCACCAATGAGTCTCTGTATATATGCATTCTTCTTGGCTGCTTCAAGACCTCATCATAGCTGTAAACTGGTGTAAAACCAAAAATGCTATACAAAAACAAACTGAATTTAACTGATATCGTCATGCTTCCTGAGAAGCCTATTCAGTCACTGCAGTACAACTTCACACTCAATAAGTAGGTTGATGATATGTATATACCTACATTTCACTCACCAGCATCTCAACACACCTGGATTCATATGTAGAAATCTTTTTTGTTGACTTCAGCCCTGCCTTAAACACAATCCTTTGAGAGCTGGACACCCAAATCATTCAGTCTAAAGTGCTGAACACCATCTGTCAGTAAGACTCCCTGACAGGCAGACAGCAGTATGGCTTGGCAAATGCATATCAGATGCACTCAATGTTGGCAGAGAACAGAAGGATGTAATCTGTCCTGAAATCCAGGCAAATGGCCTAAAACAGTGTCAAACAATTTCCTTTAGTCAGACATAAACATCTGACACCGATCTGACACCTCACTGTTTAATTAGAAAGGAAATTTAGCTCCTCTTTCAGATGTGCAATTTTATTGGCATCATTGAAATTGGATGTTATACAAAATCATTTTAAAAATGGCTTGCTTGTGTATGATGGTCTCTGGCTGCTGATATTTGAAGTCTAAAGACATATTACTAACCCCTAGTTCTTTGTATATTGATTTTTCATATCAGACTGGGACAAAATGTGATCTCAGTGACTGTGGCATGGTTGCTGGTGTAAGATGGGCTGGTTGGATTATTTTATGAAAATAACAACCGTTAGAGGTTACAAAGGATGGAGGCAAAGAAAATTCCAGTGCAGAAGTTGAGGCTACAAGATTAGCCTTAATTCTCATTTGTTTCTCACTTATTTATGTAACACCTAAATACATAAAACAACACCATTAATTTTATTCATAATCTCTTTCTCTTTTGGCTGCTCCCATTCCTTGGAGTTACCACAGCAGATCAAGTCTGCATCTTGATCTAGCACAGGCTTTATACTGGATGCCCTTCTGATGCAACCCTCCTTTTAACAGGCAGTGTGTGTGCACTGCATCCCTCAGTGCCTGGGTTGAGCAGTGGGCTCAAGAACCCAACAGCAGCAGCCTGATGTTCAAACTCTCAACCTTTATTATTTAATCCATAATAAATGTGAATAAATACCTCACTTCATTTGTAGCTCAGTGGTTAAGATGCTGGACTACTGACCAGAAGGTCCTGAGTTCAAATCCCAGTACCACCAAGCTACTACTGTTGGGCCCCTGAGCAAGGCCCTCAACTGCTCAGTTGTGTACATGAAATAAAAGTCACTCTGGATAAGAGTGTCTGTCAAATACTTTAAAATAAAGTTCAGTTTACATGGGGAGCTTTTATAATGGATCTTTTAGCTGCACACATGCTCATTTATTTAACCAGCTGCTTCAAAAAGCAAGTCACACACTTGTTTTTTTAAGAAAAAGACAGCAGCTCACCTAATCCTACCTCTTAATAATGTATTAATTCAAATCCTAGGCCTTTTTACATTAGCGGCACCCTGCACCTTTTTAATACCCTAAATATACAATACATCCTTAATTATCCTAATAGAAATTAGTGTGGATGAAATGGAATGTATGAACAAATCGGAGTGTAATTCATTCAACTTAAGTACAACATCAAAACAAGCAAAGTTGAAGGAAGTGATGAATTTACTTCAGCTGAGTGAAAACAGGCTCCCACTTACATATCACACCCCCCTAATTATCTTTATATACATCTACTTTACAATAAACATGCCTTAATGTATACGACTGTAGCAATGTAGAACACTTTAGCCATGAATACAGTCAGACCATTGACATTGTATGTGTCATTGGTCAGTATAAAGTGTCTGCATTGTAGCCAAACCCAACATTCCTGCCATGGGGTATAGACACCATCATACAGTAAATTAACAAACCACTCAACTTGTCCTGTGTCCACTGAGGGCTCTCAAGTGCTTTATGGAAGTAACTGGTTAGTTGTTTGAGTTTTCTAAGCCATAATAGGACTAAAGACAAAATAACACCCAGAGGGTATAAGAAGTGCCTGAGTAAGCACACTTATCTAGCAAAAACATGGAGAAAATACACTCTCATTTTTGTTCAGAACTAAACAGCTGTGAAGTGGTAACATCTACCACATTTTACTCCATCAGAACCTGTTACAACCCTCTGTGATGACTTTCCTTTATAATCCTATAAATTAAAAATCCTATAAAAAATATGCCTATAAATCACAAGTGGTGCCTAGAACAGTTAAGTCAAGTCTAATGGCTTTTTCCTGTCATTCCTCTATGTAGTATTTCTCTAGGATTGCAGTGCAACACTGTACTCAAGATGGCATAAAATGCAAATACACAACAATGTGAGATGAGTGCAGGACCATAAATATACTCAACACCGTGTGCAGTGCTTCTGCTCAGTACTGGTCAAAGGTTAATGGAGCTTCTTTGATGTAAATGGACTTATTAACGAGCTAGCCATTTTAATTCACATTTACAAACCATGAGTTGAGCACCAATCACCATGTTTAATAAAGTTTCCCACGTTTGCAATTGCAGTTTATTGTTATTACTTATCCTAGGTACTCCAATTACTAGAATTGATATATACAGTATTTTTGACAATACTGATTCTGAAGATTTAACTGCAAATCAAACCTTTTTATATTGTTTATATTGTTCAAATTTACTGTACCTGTACTAGACCAGACCAGACTTTGATCATACAGGACTGGGCAATATAATGATATAATGGTGATATTGTTTTAAATTGTCATGTTTTCACAATCACTATGGGTATTGCAGTGTTTAAAAAAAAGAAAGCTGCTGATTTAGTGTTGAAATTTACTCCCTTGCATTTCAGTGTTCACTAATGCAATTCACTGGCATAACAACTTATAACAAAAAATAGTAAAATATAATGACTACGGACTGTTGAGCTGCTCAAGTCTTATACACAGCAAGAATTGGAAAAACTGCAACAATTAGTATATTCAACTCCCAAAGTATACACAATTATAATAAAAAGTATAATTAAAATAAAATGTGATGTGACTCAGTGGGAAACACGCCTCTGTCCCACCTTTGTTTTTGAGAGTGTTGCAGGCATCAATTTCTAAATTTGTTTATATTCAACAAATTTAGTTTATCATTGAAAACACAGAAAATCTTTTTTTGTCCTTTTGTCTGTTAAACAAAGCTTCAAAGCTTACAATTAAAGGTTTGCATTTCAGGTTTAATTATTTTTCTGTGGGGTTAATAAGGGCCTATGAACCATTTCACTGCTAAACCAAGAAGCAGGAAAACTAGTATAATTACTAAACTCAAAATCTGACCTTCCAAAATTTAAACTCCAAAATCGTGAACACCATTGTCAAGTATAAAACATTCATAATATTATTCATATTTTGTTTTACAAAACTTGCAACCCCCAACCCACACAGTGCTGCCAAAAATATCTGGCTGGATCATCTTTTTGCAGTAGCATTTACAAGTATAATGTCTTGATATGGCAATACAAGAGCAACCAAACACAAATAAAAAATCACCCAATAACAAGTGGATATTCATCTAGGTGAATTTTGACCTAGATGGTAATTCATTTATGGAATTCATAAGCCTCTGTCTTTTGAGCCAATAGAAAACAAGTAGGTGGCCATCTTGACTACCTGTAATCATCTGATTATGAATATGACTGGCAAGGAACATTGGGTGATTTAATTAATGACTGTGTTGGATCCGGGCCCTTCCCAGCTGCCCCTTGGCCCCTTAAGGAAGGCCCTTCATTCTCAACTGCTCAACAGTGTTAAGTACAATAGTTTAAGAAGGCTTAGATTTAGTGGATTTAAAGGCTGTAGATGAAACCAGTGAAGTGCACCAGTGCAGACTGGGCCTAAGCTGCAGTACACTGGTACCATACAGAATTAAATTAAAATGTATTACAACATATAACATGCAAATGTATTAAAACAGTAGTCTGAATCAGACTTGAGTCACAGGACATTAAGTAAAAATACTGCTGTCAAGGCTGAATCTGAACAGTCAAAGAGCCATGGCTAAACCATCTAATGTGGAGTTTTTTTTAACACATTCTTTGCACAATAGTCCAACTTTACTGATGCACATTCTCGCCTGTTTATATAAGCCAGCCTGCATTCTCCAAAATCACAGAGTTTCTGGTTTAGTATTTCCGTGATCTTGATCTGAGCAAGTCCAAGTCTTTGCATTTTGCTGTTACAAACTAGTGGAGTGGTACAGAGTTGATTAATCCTAGACAAAATGTAGATCATGCACAGTATTGTGTTCAGTCACATACTCAGAATTTTTAATGTGAGTTTTACAATATTATAAAGCAAAACACAATAATTTGTCTTTTTTTTGTTGCAAGCATACCGACCCACACATACACACACAGAAGAAGGCTTGAGAAAACACAACGAGTGGTTCTATGGAGAATCCTTTCTCCATCATCCTGCCTGTAAGAACTCCTAGGAGAAGGCAAAGATTTAAAACATCGGCACTCACCTCACCTCACCTCACCAAACTCAGAGCTGGATCTTCAGGATATCCGGGAATAATTAGAATATACACTCTATCAAGAGTACATTCCGGCAAAAAGTGAAGCTGGAAAAGAGCAGGAACTCTTTGCAGAACGCAAGAGGACTCACTGAGTGTGTGTGTGTTAGTGCGTGCCTCCTCCCTGAAACTCCGTCCTTCTTTGTGTGCACTGGTGGAGAACTTTGTGCACACACGGGGGAGCTGTGTTTCCACACAGCCGAGCCCTGAGCCCTCTCCCATTTTACATTTCCTTCCCTTCTATGTGGAGTAATACTTGAGATGGCGGGACCCGGACAGGTTCAGAAAACATTTAACAATTAAATGTTTATTCATCCTCCCACTTGACATCAGAGTTGGTCACCTTCACACCTTGAATGGTCTGCCATACCCATGACTGTGGGAATGGTTGGTGTACACAAAATACATGCATACACTGCAGTACATATACCACTATATGGACAAAAGACTGTAGACACCTGACCATGTGGTTCTGTGGTTCTGAAGACATGGCTTGCTAAGGATGCACTGGAAGAACTCAAGCGTCCTGCACCCCTGAGCCCCCTGACCTCAACTCCACTGAACGCCTTTGGGATGAACTGAAACGCCGACTGCATTTGCACAACATGATCAAACCTACAGCATTAAGTCTAACATTAAAAATCAGCAATTCGTTGGTACCTCACAGCATGAGAATTCAATTAAAATCTATTTTAAAGGGCTCCTGAGTGGCGCAACGACAACGCGTTCACCCTATCGTCCGGAGATCACTAGTTCAAATCCGGGTGATGCTATAGCTGCCCATAGCCGGGAGCTCAGAGAGCAAGATTGGCCGTGCTCTCAGGGTGGGAGGGGCAGTATACGTTCTCCCTCCATGTCAATCAGCGCGACACTGTCCAATCACGGGCGTGTGTGAGCTCATGCATACAAGAGGTGGGCGGGAGCGCCTTCCTCTGAGAGCATTACACCGCTCCCGAAAGTTGCATGAGCAGCAGCTTGAAAAGAGGCGGCGGCTTGCATCACATGTATCGGAGGAAGCACGCGATGGCTTTGCCCTCCCTGCCTGGCAGTTTGTCATGTGACAAGGGTGGACTGGGCACTGACGGGTGGGAATTGGAGACGACTAAATTAGGGAGAAAAATCCAAAAAAAAAAATTTTAATACAAAAGACAAGTCACATTGTTGGTGTACTGGTGAAGTGAAATGATCAAAGGGCTGCACAACTTAAGCATGTGCCAGACACATTGTAGTGTTTAAACTCTCCAGTAAGGGACAGGGGAGTGTTTTTGGATAGTTTTCTGTTACACCACCATGTTTCTCAGCTTTCATGCTTGTACAAAGAAAATAATAAAATGGTGAAAAAATGCAAACACAATTTCAAATGAGGAGTTAGAGAAAGACTGAAGGATTGAACATGGGGGATGAGACCCATTAAACAAACACAATTTAAAGTATAATGATATAAAGTATAATGTCAGTCAGAACGTGAGCTAAGATTTTACTGAACAATTTAAATGACAGCTAGGCCAAGACCAAGTGAGAAGGGAAAAAGCTGGAGAGCAGCCGTATAGAAGATGAAAGTGTTGGCTATTAGTAAAGTAAAATCATGTCAAGTGAAGTGGGTTTTTATTGGACTGAACACACAGACCTGGGGAGCAAAGGGGTTGCTAATCCCAACAGACTGAGATTTTCCAATCAGAAAGTCCATGAAAGCAAGGATCCATTACTGATTCGCTGAGCTGATTGATTCACCAAAAAAAGAGCTGGAATTGTGTTTAACTCTGTTGTTTTTTTCTGTTGTTTTTAGGTACAACTTTTGTTATTGATGTTTTTTTAGTTCTGCATTATTATTTTATATTTACTTTTCCAACAAAAATTTTTTACGTTACACAAAAATGTATGTATGTTATTCATGAAAGCAACACATTACATAACAGAGCACATTCAGACAAAAAATAGCATAATGAAGGCTGCTGGGTTTTACATGCAAAAAAAAAAGAAGTGTGACAGTCAAAGTCTGCAGAAGATCTTTGGAAGATTCTACAAGATGCTCAGCAAAACACAAACATTTGATCTTTTTAGTCAGACCTACTTTCCCAAACATATTATAAAGATCAGTTTAATTGGTAGAGAATGTTCAATGTGATGCTGGTTCTTGTATTTAACAATGATCTTTCTACTACAGAGCATAAAAAAGTACATCCGGCCTCCTCAAGCCATCTCGCCCTAATCTTGAACAGATGAGCTGGCAGCAAACCTTCAGCTCAGGTGATCTTTTCTAATTAAGGCATATGTTCCCAGTTTAATTTTATCCCAGCTGCAATGATGAATTGTCTTGCAAATATGTTTGCTGTTGCTGTTGCAGGTGGACTATTATTTTGAAAAACAGTTCAGCTGGGTTCTTTTAGAGAGCAAATTAGAGCAAAAGTACCAAATTCAGGAAAAGGCATCGAATGTACATATTAATGTGTATAACCTCCTCATTCCAATTGTCCAAGATGCTGGACAATATTTATCTGGGTTTTTTAACTTAACCACGAGTTTTACAGTGTCCCACCCACTTTCACTTGTTTCTTTACAACACTGGCTTTCGATTGGCTGGACAAGTATTTTA
>JAOTRJ010000004.1:19683615-19694363 GCA_028564905.1 Leptodoras praelongus | reverse complement strand
CTGAGCCCATGCAGTGATTTCCTGTACAGAATCAGGCCTGTTTTTGATGCAGAGCCGCCTGAGGGCCCAAAGATCACCAGCATCCAATAGTGACCCTCTGCTTTGAACAGAGATTTCTCCAGATTCTCTGAATCTTTTGATGATATTATGTACTGTAGATGGTGGTATATTTAAAGTCTCCACACTTTTATGTTGAGGAACATTTTTCTGAAATTGTTCCACACTTTTCATCCACAGTTTTGTGCAGATTGATGAACCTCTGCACCTTTCCTTCTGAGAGACTCTGCTTCTCTGAAATGGTCTTTTTATACCCAGTCATGTTACTGACCTGTTGCAATTTAAACTACTTAGCTGCAAAATGCACCCACAGCTGTTTTTTTTTTATTAGTACCACTTACTTTTCCAGCCTTTGTTGCCCCGTCCCAACTCTTTTGAGATGTGTTGCTGCCATCTAGTTCAGAATGAGCTAACATTTACGGGTTTATGAGATTTGCAAATCAAATGTTTTTATTTACATTTTACACAACATCCCAACTGTTTTGGAACTGGAGTTGTATTAAGAGGTGTGTGTCCAAATACTTTTGTCCATGCAATACAAGCCCCATTTCCACAAAAGTTGTACAAAAGTACAAAGGAAAGATTTTCATCTTGGACTCATCTTACCACAGAACACATTTCAACTGTTTCCACAAGCCAAACTTGCTTATAACAACTAAGCTTTTTTATACTCAACCTTGATGACCTCACCTGTTACCAGTTAAACAGTTAATTGTGGAACCTTCCAGAATGTTACTTGTATAACCTTTTCAGTCTTATTTTGTCTCTGTCCCAACTATATTTAAGCCTGGGGCAGGTATCACATTCAATTGCTATGCTGTTTTTATATAGTATGCCTGAGCCCTACCACAAGCATTTTAATTTACAATGTTCCCTGTCATTTTGTGCATATCACAAATAAACTAGAACTTGAAATGGAGGAGCAAAGTGGTGGAAGCTTTGGCTGGAAAGTTTCGCACATGGTTAGATGCTGAAGCATAGTAGATATAAAGAATATATAGGGAATTAAGGAGGGATTTCAAGCAAGGTCTTTTATCCAAACCTGTAACTGAATTCTGTTATATCATTTCCACAGACTGTTCCTTAATAACATCTCAGCAAGAGGAACAGCATCAGGAACTCAGATGTTTGATTAGTGTTTCACAAAAGACAAGGATTCAGTGGGTGAAGCATTCTTTATTGAAAAACCTTCTACAACATCCCCATGACTAATTTAAAATACACTTATAAAAAAACCATCGCCAGTGGTAAAAAATAATCTTCGGTTAAAGGCACGATGACAAATGTAAATTTTGCTTCTGCATTTAAATGAGCCTGAGTGTACAATGGTAGCACCAATTTTACATTCAAGGAAGATGTATATTTAGAGGAGATGATGATGATGATGATGATGGTGGTGGTGGTGGTGGTGGTGTGCAATATTTCAATAAAGAAGATTTAACATTTCCTGTGCTATAAACATTTTCAGAAAAAAAGGAATTTCAGATGTATATAAATGGTCTTAACATCTAGGTCAACATCTAGAGTAATGGAAGCATTCGCTGTCATCATATAACTGCATTTAACAGAATCTAGGAACTGCATATGCTGTTAAATGATGCCTGGGAAATTACTCTTTCTTAATCCCTTTAACCTCTCAAGCCATATAAATGACATACCTCTCATATATAACTCAGAGAAACCCTACTTGATGTACAATGAAAATGACAATTTAATGAAAAAAAAAGTTACTTGTGCTCTATTGCCCCACCCTTTATGTACTTGTTATGTTTCACCTCCCACTGCCCAGTCAGCTTCTGCTTATTCAGAAACCATAACACGCCCGTCCTACTTAATCCAGTGAAATCTTCCGGGACACAGTTTGGTAAAAGACTCCCCTAAGCAAAGAGTTGTAGTCAGGAGCCCTAATTAGATGGCGGGAGGCATAGATGTTGTCATCGAGCCGTCCACGACTTGCTAAGATATGCAGATTGTATTGATTCAGCTGATTCTCAACAGCCAGGACAAAAAGCTCGATGCCTTGTCTGTTAACTTCCCCTACCACCTCTTCTAATTGCCTAGAGGTTAAGCCTTGTGAGCGACCATCTGAAAACACCAGCAGCTTCTTCTTCTGGCCTCCCTTGAACTGGTTAATGGCGAAACGGAGCGCCTCGGTCACTTTCGTACCAGCATTCTGAAACCTGGCCTCTGCAAGCTGAGCTGCCACTACAGTGTAATTGGAAGAAAAGCCAGCATCAAGCTTAGCCGTGTCGCTGTACTGCCCGACGGCAACGCGGACCTGAACGTTTCGTCTTTTCTCTGCAGACAGGAAGCGCTTTACCAGCTTCTTTGTAAAGTTTTGGGTCAACTCAAAGTTTTTGGCGCCCACGCTAGCGGAGCTATCCATCATAATCAGGACATCTGTGGAATCCTTAAAGGAAACTGAAACACACATGTGCATGTGCTTTAAAGGTCATGAAAATGAAGTCTCAAGTATTTACAGGTGGAAAATTATAGTTTAATGCATTGTTAGGCTTTTCCATGAAGAGCTTGCTTAAATATGCTTATGTATTAAATAGGAGGAAGTTAACTAATGTTTGCTGTAGAAAATAAACACTTAAATAAACACTGTATGGCCAAAAGTTTGTGGACACCTGATTCATTGGCCTTTGCTATTATAATATCCTCTAGTCTTCTGGAAAAGCTTTTCAATAAACAACAAAGGGTTGAGGTGAAGTCTATGTGTAGGACACTCAAGTTCTTCCACTCCAACCATAGCAAACCATGCCTTGGTTGGAGTGGAAAACCATGGCCCTTGCTTTGTGCTTAGAAGCATTGTCATGCTGGAACAGGTGTTTGGACCTTTTAGTTCCAATGAACGGAAACTGCAATGCTCCAGTATTCAAAGACATTATGTACAATTATGAGTTTCCATATTTGCGGTATCAGCTTGGAGAAGAACCATATATGGGTGTGATGGTCAGGTGTCCGTATACTTTTGGCCATACAGTTAAAAAAAAAATTTATATAAAGACTTACTTGGACAAGTATAAGTCGGGCACTTCTTGTCTGAAAAGAAAATATATGAGAAGTTATTTTCATACTCCATATAGATCAGTTACTCCCTAAAGAATGAAAACTTTACGCATTGTCTGCATCTTACCTTGACACATTGTGTCGGTCAAATTTCGGAGGAAAGTATCATCTAGGAGCAAGCCAAAGTTGTTCAGGACAAAGGAGGCACCAGGTTTACCGGGATCGCTGGAACAGCTCACATCTTCCACCAATTCGCTGTTGGGTTGTCTACCTGAATAGTCTATAACTCCTACACCAACAACCTATCACAAAAACATTATGTTATCCAAGTTGTAAAAGACTACTGCTCTGCAATATTCCTTGCGGTTTTTGTTAGATTATTAGAAATAGAGACAAGCACCATGTGTTTCAAGCCATGTGTTAGGAATCCGCGAGATCATGCCCATTTCCGTTTCTTGTTTCGTCAGTCCCGCCTACTTCCGGGTCCTTTTGTTATTTATAGGTCTTTTTGTTTCGGGACTGGCCGGAAATATTGGTTTTGGTTTGAGTTTGGTATGATTTGGACTGGACGTTTTGTGCGTGATCTCCAAGCACCGCGTCTCCGTGATTCAGCTGGCACCGGCACCTCCGTGCTTCTTCTCCCGGCAGGATCTTCGCGACGACCACTTTCCCCAGTACATGGAGACGGCGGAACAAATTTTTTTTTCTGGAGGCTTTTGAACAGTACAAGGCTGGACTTCCTAGTGGGCGAACATGAGGATATCTACACTGAGGTTACTGCAAATCAAGCTGGCCGAGCTTCAGCTAAGAGTGCGCCAGCCGGTGACCTGGTAGATCAGATCCCGAAGCAGCAGCGGGAGTGCTCAGGGGATTACGTCAGCCTCTTAACCCCAATCTTTGGAGACTCTGTAGCTCTGTGCACACTCAGTGCGCTTTTCCTCGGCAGCGTTACATGTTAGGAATCTGCGAGATCACGCCCATTTCTTGTTTCGTCAGTCCCGCCTACTTCTGGTTCCTTTTGTTATTTATAGGTCTTTTTGTTTCGGGACTGACGGGAAATATTGGTTTTGGTTTGAGTTTGGTATGATTTGGACTGGACGTTTTGTGCGTGATCTCCAAGCACCGCGCCTCCGTGATTCAGCTGGCACCGCGCCTACGTGCTTCTTCTCCCGGCAGGATCTTCGCGACGACCACTTTCCCGGACGTCATCCTGTCACCTTCGGCACCGCGCTTCCGTGATCCAGTTGGCACTGCGCCTCCGTGCTTCATCTCCCGGCAGGATCTTCGTGACGCCCACTTCTTCGGACGTCATCCTGCAACTCGTCTCATCGCCGGAGAACTCCGCGCTTCCATGCGCCCCCACGCTTCCACATGCCACGCCTCTGTGCGTTATCTCCCGACAGGATCTTCACGACGCCTGCTTCTTCGGACATCATCCTGCAACTCGTCTCATAGCCGAGACCCTCCGCGCTTCCCTGTGCCTCCATGCGCCCACGCGCCTCCGGACCTTAGTATCCTCAATTACCATGCCGTTTGTTCTGTTCATTTATGTTGATCTCACTTTGTTCATTAAATGTTACGTTTTGTTCTGCATCAGCGTCTCCTTACTCAGTCCATTCCCCACATTCTTAACACCATGTTTTAAGTGTATAATGTAGATATTATTTCATGTTAAAGGTAAGAGGAAACCCTTTAACCACAAAGGTTCTAGTGGACAGAATATAGTTATATAAACTGTATTATAAACCATATAATCTGCATAGCCTTTCTTACCTGTAGCCCTCGGCCACACAGCGTGTTTAGAGGCACTTTGTCTCTTTTAGTATCTGAACGACCATCAGTTAGGACCAGCACTACACTATTCGAGTGGTTTGCACCCAGCTGGTTGATCATATTATTCCATGAATACTCCAGGGCTTCTCCGGTGTAGGTGGCTTCAGCCAGCCAACGCAATTCTTTAATAGCTCTGGAAAAAAATACAACAAAAATGATCAAAGACATACAGGCAGACAAATGTTTAAAGCTAAGTTAACTGATATTTCCAATAAAGTGTTTCATCAACATACTGCTTGAGCGCTGTCATGTCCCTGATGTTAGGGTCGCCAAGCTTCACAACCTCTTGAGCCCTTTCTCCACTGTACTGCACCACGCCAACCCGAGAATCCTCCAAACCAAACTGCACACAACACAGAAGGAGGCATTTGACGACACAGAACACATATAATTTTTATTTTGTATATCCGTGTGTCCACAAACGAGGCTTACTTTGACTTGTTGATCCCTGACAAGTCTGTCAATGACAGCTATAATGAAGTCCTTAGCAATAGCAAAGTTGTTAGCACCGATACTCTCAGAGCTGTCCACAATAAAGGTAATGTTCAGCGGTCCACACTTGCACTCTAAACAAACACAAAGCAGTAAGAACAACTCTTTCTCTTTTTTTAAAAGCATAGCAAGTTAACTCCAAACCAAATAACGCCACAGCCACTTCCTCTTGCACACTTCAAAGTGAAAGACGTCTACTCACCACAACAAGCTGAAAGATAAAAAAGAGAAAACCCTTGAGAACGAAATTTTCCACTGCATTATGTGAAAGGAAGTAGTAAAAAAGAGCCAAGATTAAAAACTAACTCAGCATGCACAAAGCAGCATATGCTATTGCCTGAAGAATGGCATGTTTATGTGCAAACTTTAACCAGAACAATGTGAGAATAGAAACAAGTCTTCAAAAAGCATCCATCCCTTAGTCACAAATAATATTTTGACATTGTGCTCAATGATTAATAAGCTCTGAAACTTCTGTCACATCTTCTGTCACAGAGTAGTCTTAGTTACTGCATGCTTGTCTTCCTTTACTTTCCTAAAGTCTGTCTTAGGTTATAAGCATGTGCTCAGATTTAATTAATGGAGGAGTCTTAGGAGAAATATTATGGGTCAAAAGGCCGGTGAAAAATGCCAATGGTCAGAGCTAACTCACAGCACATCCTCATGATGATATCCAGGATCTCGCAGTCCTAAAAAAAAAAAAAAAAAGCTTAACATTGAACTACACAATAAATCTTGCCTTTGAACTCTATATTACCAGAAACTCCATAATACAGCACGCACAACTGCACCCACGGTCTTTCTAGTTACTCAAATATCTACATGCACATTAAGCCACATGGTTGTGATTTAAATGAAAATGCATTTCATTGCAAGGAGCATAGTTGAAAATGTACTGTATAACTAATAGTGAATTTAAAAATACACTATATAATGCATGCTGATGTCTACTGACTAATGCATTATTTGTTTTCTGGATTATATTAATCCTTTACAAGCCAGCGAGAATAAAATCTGCTTTGGACAATTGGAGTGGTTCAGAGTTTCAGAGTCTAGACAGACACAGGGATTTAATTTCAAGTTCGATTTTCACTAGTCCTGTGAATGTTCATACAAACAAAGAGTGATAAATACTGCTAGTAATTAATGTGAGCACAAACGTTCGCATCCCCCTAAAACAAGATTTTTTTTAATGCTAATTATTCTCTTCAGCCAGGTCTTAAAACCATTCCTGAAACAATAAAACTAAAACAGGCTTGACAAGCAATTTCTCATTAAGTACAACATTGATACATGGCTACAAGGAGTGTTAAAAAATGCTCAAACACAATATGAAAGCAAAATAAAAGAGTGTAGAGTTGTGTGTGTGTGTGAGAGAGATTTCTGTGGTAATTTTAAGAAGGAACTGTTGTGATGCTGAGATGTAATTTTTGTTTTTTTGGTCTTCAAATGTTAGAATAAAATAGATAGGTAGATAGAGTGCCTTGCAAAAGTATTCATAGACCTTGAATTTTTCCACATTTTTTCACATTATATCCACAAACTTAAATGTATTTTATTGGGATTTTGTCATAGAGCAACACAAAGTATTAAGTAATTGTGAAGTGACAAGAAAGTGATACATAGATTTCAAAATTTTTATTAAATAAAAATCGGAAAAGTGTGGCGTGCATTTATATTCAGCTTGTATTCACCCCTGTACTCTGATACCCTTAAATAAAATATTATTAAATTTTATAAAAAAAATATCCCAAGCTATGACCATGGGGCACTGTTCAGTCCATCATCTGAAAATGGAAGGAGTATGACACAACTGCAAACCTACCAAGACACTGCCGTCCACCTAAACTGACAGCCGAGACAAGGAGAGCACTAATTAGAGAAGCAGCCAAGACGCCCTTGGTCACTCTGGAGGAGCTGCAGAGCTCCACAGGACAACTATTAGTCGTGTACTCCACAAATCTGGCCTTTATGGAAGAGTGTTGAGAAGAAAGCCATTCCCATTTGCAGTTTGCCACAAGCCATGTATGGGACACAGCAAACATGTGGAAGAAGGTGCTCTGGTCAGATGAGACCAAAGCTTGAGACCAAACTTTTTGGCCTAAATGCAAAACACTATGTGCGGCAGAAAACTAACACTGCACATCATCCTGAACACACCATCCCCACTGTGAAACATGGTGGTCGCAGCATCATGCTGTGGGGAAGCATTTCTTCAGCAGGCACAGGGAGGCACCTTCCAGCAGGACAACGACTCTAAACATACAGCCAGAGCTACAATGGAATGGTTTAGATCAAAGCATATTCATGTGTTAGAATGTCCCAGGCAAAGTCCAGGCCTAAATTCCATTGAGAATCTGTGGCAAGACTTGAAAATTGCTGTTCACAGACTCTCTCCATCCAATATGACTGAGACTGAGCTTTTCTGCAAAGAAGAATGGGCAAAACGTTTCAGCCTGTAAATGTGCAAAGCTAGTAGAGCTAGTAGATTTGCAGCTGTAATTGCAGTGAAAGGTCCTACAGAGTATGGACTCAGGGAGGCTGAATACAAATGCATTTTCTTTTCACTTCACAATTACTTGCTACTTTGTGTTGGTCTGTCAAATAAAATCCCAATAAAATACACTGAAGTTTATTGGTGTAATGTGAAAAAATATGTTCAAGGGGTATGAATACTTTTTCAAGGCTTTGTAGATAGATAGATAGATAGATAGATAGATAGATAGATAACTAATGTTAACTAGATAATGTCAGCTTGGTGAAACAATTCCAGTGTTTAAGCAGTTAAAGGGGAAATGCTTCAGTGAGAAGGGGCTTGGGGTGAGCCAAACAGTCCCATTTATTTCCACTGCAAGAAAATGGTCCTGGTCCAGACTGCAAGCTCCTGGTCTAGAACTATTGTTCGGAAAGAATTCTTCAGACTTTCTTTCGGAACACTACGGGCAGTTCGGTTTTGATTAATTCTCAACGAGTGAATTATGTTAAGAAAAACTGACTCAATCCTTATTACTCATGACTACTGTTACTAAAACATTATGTTACTAATGTTCATGTTGAAGAGGCTTTCAGTAATTTCTCATTTCTCTGTATTTGTTTCTCAGGAGTCAGTAGGGCAGATGAATCAGATGAATCAGGATTACTGTAGTAGATGCGTACAACATACAAGTCTGATTGTTCATGGCCAACTTACATCAACTCCAGGAGGCCCAGCAGGTCCAGGAGGTCCCTGGTCATAAGAAAGAAAAAATATAGATATTATTTATAGAAAATAAATTCAATATAATGAATACAATATTTCTATTGAATACCCTTAACTTGGACTACTGCTCTCATAGAAAATAACATTACTTCTTCCTTTACAGCACTGGCCTGGATAGTACCAAGCAAGCTTTTCATTCTTCTTACACAGAAAGATCTCTGCCTGTGAAAGCTTTAGAGACTTCAAGCTCCAAATAAGAGCATTTCTGGGGTAGAAGAGTCTCCTCCTTCGTGGATGGTGTCCAGAAAGGAGCATGGTGGAATTTCTGCTTGAGAGAAAACAGGCTCTTCCCCCACGCATCTAACTCATGAGACAGCATTCAGTACTGGTCCAGTATGTGTGTCCAGTATATATGGGGAAGATTTATGGACCAAACACTCATTCTCAAACTTTTCTATGTCTCTTATAAAGTGTGAAAAAGGCTCCTGAGTTGGACAACAGAATAGCATTCAACAAATCCAGAGCAATTCCAGATACTTTTGGCTGTTCTCTCAGGGGGTGATGGATAGCAAACTCTCTCCTGTTAATCACAGCAACACTAGGCAATCTTGGGTGTCTGTGAGCTCATGTATGCAAAACAGTGCAAAATGTCCTTCATACATGGAGGAGTGTGTTAAGCTGTTATGCTCAGTCTGGAAAGAAATGGAGCTTGTGTGCAGTAAGGGAGTGTTAGCTAGTAGGTGGGAAATCACAAGACCAAATTGGCAGAAAATACAGACAGCACTGTCCTCAGGATATACAATAAATAAAATGTACAATGATGTATGCTGGGATATGGTGAAAAGCAGTGAAAGCATTTTAAGGGAATTTCTTAATTTCTTTACTCACCGGTAATCCTTCAGGCCCTCTATGTCCTTTCGCTCCTTTCGGCCCAGGCAGTCCTGGTTCGCTGTTCTAAAAAAGATACAAAGACACCCAAGATCAATAAGAGTTAATGAATAAACAAGTAAACATATTGAACAATGATGCACACTAATCTTAATAATCTATAATATGATTTATTTCTGTAGTACACATTTCTGTTGCACAAGTATTTCTATTTTACACAAAACCCAATTCATTCAAATGCATGTATACAGTTTTGGGTAGATAGATCATGGTCAAGCTGTTAGGATAACACCAACCAGCTGCTGTTCTTTTACAGCTGCCTCACTCATGCTAGTTCTATTGCCCTCAAATTCCACACTTTAAAGCTAACAGGTATCAGAGTCACAATGTTTTGCTTTGCTGTAATTACTTCCACAGACATCTGACAAAGTGAAATTCCTTGGGGAAGGAAGACGCTCCACAAACCCTATAAAATATTCGTAATCACATGAGAACATTTCTAGATAGACTTCATGAGCAAAACATGGCGACAATCCTTAAGAACAGCTACAGGAAGACAGAGATCCATATGGTTCAAATTTGTAATATAATCTGATAGAACGTATCTGACAGGCACAGTACAGACCCCATTAGCAGCCCAGGGACAGGAAGATAAACAAAACGTTGTGTAAAATATGCATTAGGTAATACTTTAGAATCAAACAAATACTTCACTATCATCACTATACGGAGTCTTATAATATATACGGTACTGTGCAGAAGTCTTTTTTAGGTATAGCTTTTGTTATTGATGGGTCTTTTTTTTAGTTCTGTATTAGTGAGTCAGGACAAAAAGGTTTTATAATAAGTAAAATGTTACTTTTCCAACAAAAAATTAAATGTTACACAAAAAGCATCTAGAGAATCTGTCACAGCTCGTCTGGAGACCTTGACTGTCACACATTGCATGTAAAACCCAGCAGCCTTCATTATGTTTTTTTCTGAAAAGTGCTATGTTATGTAACATGTTGCTTTCATTACTAACACACATACATTATTTTGTTGGAAAAGTAATGTTTGGAAACATAAAATCTTTTTGTACTGACTCAATAATGCAGAACTCAGAAAAACCATCAATAACAAAAGATGTACCTAAAAGCAATAGGGAGTAAGACTTTTGCATAGTATTGTACAGTATATTAATATATTTACAGTACAGGCCAAAAGTTTGGACACACCTTCTCATTCAATGTGTTTTCTTTATTTTCATGACTATTTACATTGT
>JAOTRJ010000004.1:19656126-19668540 GCA_028564905.1 Leptodoras praelongus | reverse complement strand
AACCCATGCGGATACGGGGAGGACATGCAGACTCCACACAGAAAGGACCCAGACCGCCCCACCCGGGGATCGAACCCAGGTCACATTACCTTTTCTTTTCATGATACTTTTTAATCATTTGGGAATTGAAGATTCAGTTTTGAGTGTAATTTTTGTCCATTCTTGCTGTGTATAAGAATTGAGCTTCTCAACAGTCCGTGCTCACTGTTGTCTGATTCTCCTCTTCAAGATGCCCCATACATTTTCAATGTCCTGCTGAAATAGACATGGAGTTCCTGGGAAAAGATTTGCTGATGGCAGCAAATGTTTCTCCAAAATACCGATATAAGCCTCCACATCAATGGTACCTTCACATACATATGCAGATCGCCCACCTTTACATTGGTAATGGTCTGGATAGTCTTTTGCATCTGTTGTCCGTTTTTTTTTCTCCCAAAAACAGCTGAAATGTGGACTTGTCTTAGAACATGTTCCTGCTGTCCATCTTTAAGTCCATCTCAGATGGCTTTCAGACCAAATAACTAAATTCTTCACAATCTTGTACTGAGAATCATTGTATTTGAAGTGACTGACAATTCTGTCATGTGGTTTGGCACAAAGTGGTCATCTACAACCCATCGTTGCTTACAACAACTAAGCCTTTGTTGTATGCTCCTTTTATACGTTTCCTCTTTGTATAATACAGTTTCAGGTTGCATTTCTTGATGCAGCAGTGGACTGTGTTAAGTGACAATGATTTTCCAAAGTCCTCCCAAGCCCATGTGGCTATGTGGCCCATCACAGTAGCATGACGGTTTCTCAAACAATATCGCCTGAGGGCTCAATGCTCACACACATTCAGCAGTGGTTTCCATCCTTGGCCTTTACACAGTGAGATTTCCCCTCACTCCCTGAACCTTTCATGATATTATGAACTGTAGATGGTGAAAGACCAAAATTCATTGCAAGAAGCACTGTCTTTTAACTGACTTATGATTCTCTCATGACGTTTGGCAAAGTGGTGAACCACGACCCATCCTCACTTACAAAGACTTAGCGTTTGGTGGAGGCTCCTTTTATACTCTTGAGCTTGATGACCTCACCAGTTACAAGTTAAACTGATAATTATGGAACCTTCCAGTGTTACCTGTATAACCTTTTCAGTGTTATTTTCCCTCTGTCCCAACTTGCAGTCCCAGTTTCTTGCAGGTATCAATTTCTGAATTTGTTTATATTTAACAAAAATAATTAGGTTTGTCACTGAAAACCCTGACAATTTTTTTTTTCTGTTAAATAAAAGTTAACAAATGCATTAACAAAGTACAAAGTTTCAGTTACTGTTGCATTTTTATAAAGTGTCTCAACTTTTCTGGAAATTAATTAATTAATTATTAATAAATTAAATTAATAAATTAAAAATTAATAAATTAATACCGCTGCCTGTTATTCAGGGTGACTGCATATCATAAATCATATCAATCAATGAACACTGGGAAAGTTTTCTTAGCTTTAATATTAAGAAGCTTTACCCAAGATTTATTTTTAATTATGACATTATTCTAACAGAAGATTGTTATTTTTGTTTTTATATTGTTTCTTTTCTATATCTTTGTACAGGATGTCATTAAAAAAAAGTTTTTTATATTAAATCTCCCACAACACACCCAGACATTGTACATCAACTTATAGGGCCTAAAACTGGGCCTAAGTCTGTTTAATTTGATTTTGCAGAGATGTAGGGGTTGTGTGGATTTGATGTCCTTAGATATGACATCAGGGAAAGAACAATATACGATTTAAGAACAGCTTTGGTAAGGGTTATATTTATATGTCTATTATAAGACCCTTAACATTTTATAGTTGAGGTTTACTGATGCAAAATGCTCTGGATACCATGGGAAGATTAAAAAAACTGGCATATTTCTTTAAAAGAGCATTTCTTACTCTAGAAACTATTACTCACTTCTACTATGTCTAATGCAGATTTTTTCAGTACAGTTATTTTTAAAATAAAGACTGCATATGTTGTTGTGAAACCTACAGCATGCATGTTCAAGCAAATATATGGACAATCACCATGTGTGACTTTACGTACCCCATGAGCAGCTCTGCAACACCCTGCTTAATGGCACAGTCAGTGTATGTTCCCTTGCCGATATATTTAATGGAATTGATGGCTTTTTTAAGCGCACTGCGTCCACCCGTGTTCATTTCTGCCAGGGCTTTCACCAGCTCGACCTCATCACTGTAGTGCAGAGCTCCAGAATTCCACGTTATATAGCGGTCACATGGCTGGCGCCTGGCAAAAGAAATAAAAAAATACACTTGTCAAAGTTGGTAGAATAATCTTGTCTATTTCAATGTTCTTTAAAAACTGTAGTCCTTATGAGTTAAACTAAAATTGCAATTTGTGAGGGTGACCCTAACCCTCCATGTAGAATCTGCGAGTTCTGAAAATGATATTCACTTCCTCATATTATGACTTTTTTGGTATTGAGGAAAGTCATGGGCAATTAGAATTTGAATAAAAATATGCTATGCTGTTTTTAATTCGTAAACCTGGATATAATTTGGCCGGTTGTTCTAATTAAGTGTTGTATGTGCATGTATATGAGTGCCATATTCGTCCATGTTCACATACGTGTCCTTCAGTTCATCGATGAAGCGTATGGCGAAATCCTTGATCTTGTTGATGTAATAGTGAGCGACGCCTCTGAGAGCCACACTCTCAGACGTGTCCAGCACAAAGAACAAGTCCACAGGGCATTCTATTGTGGGAGGAATAACCAGTTACAGTGTACCAGTCAAGCCATCAGCCAGTTTTTTACAAATGAACTCAAACATTACAGAGTGCATTCTGTATGTTGTAGAGTTTATACTGTAGTGATAGATTAAGGGTGTGATCGCACTTACTTAGCATTTTTGCACATATATGAACACTCCAACAAAACTTAAGTGGTGCACTGTGATCAGAAAGTGCTCCAGGTTCACTTAGTCTTTTGTATTTTAGGCCTACATGCTTCCATAAATTCATCATTGCTATTGTACTGGCATTATCAAAAAGTAAATAAATAAACTAATAGCCAGAACCATGGCCCCTGGTAATGATACCATGTAATAACAGCAAGATAGCGAGAAGTTTATAATAATAATAACAAGAATAACAAGAATAATTTTTACACCTTTATATAAATAATTGTAAAGATTTTTAACCATTTAAAAGTTTTGTATTTTAATATTGTTAATGTAATTTTATATTTAAAAAATGTAAACATTTAAACATTCTTTGAATCATCCAAAGCAGGGCCAATCATAGCTGAACTAAGAAAGAAAAGAGATGTCAGAGATTCAAATGAACTCACAATGTGGGTGCAAGTCCCTTTTGTGTTGGTCCACTTTTTGGTCCAATTCAAGGATTGAGTTAAGTTCATTTTAAGAAAACAACACAGGAAACCTGGCCTGTGAAACCTGAACCTTGTGAGTATGATGCTGCTGTGTTGTGTACTACGTAAAAAATCATATTTTCATGTTGTTAACTAAACACAAATGTGTGTATCAGTAGTCCTGATACAGTATGAGTCTGATAAACTCAAAAACTAACTCAATCCAAAAACCTTAAACCCTATGCCACCATCTTGCCTACCTAGTGATGGGAGTGCACCACATGATCTGGTCACATGACTCACAAGTGTTAATACAGGTAAAGGAAAAAATCCAGTCGCAGCATTCTTCACCAAATTAAAATGTGACATTTGCTTCCTACCACAGTTTTCCAACGTACATGGAGTTAAATCAAGGCAAAGCCAGTTGGAGGCCTTTTGCGCATTCTGCACTTTCAGCACTTTTCAAACTTAATAGAAGGCAACGTATGAAATATACCCATCAAAACACTATTAAAATGGTCACTATTCTAGGTGCTATATATACAGCATTATACATAGAAACTAAAACAAATCTTTTGCGTATCATCCATCTTTGCGCAGCATCACTCCGATAACTACACTAAAGTTCCAACGTCTCACCATCACACAGCCTTCAGAGCGCACAACCTTCACCCCTTTGTCAAAGTGTGACAAAGTTTATGACATCAGTAAAGACAAAACAGTGAAATCTAACAGAATGTATAACGTTCAAATGCTGGCATGAATCAGTAAAGTAACGCGCTTTCCACGACGCATTACGCACAGAAACCTTTCTAAACGTCCATTTCGGCAACAAGCAGAAATAATGCAACTGTTTAAATGTCAAACTTCTGGATCCCAAACCAACCAAAGAGAAAATAATAATAAGATCATTACCTCTGAATTTATATTTGTCCTGAGCCAACAGTCCTGCCCACGCCGAGCAAAGGAGAAGAGCCGCTAAAAGCAGCTTATTTTGCGCCATGGCCCTTTTGCAAGTCTGTGCACGTTAACCGTGCAAGGCGGTAACAGGATAATACACAGTGACCTGTCGTAATGATGGAAAGGATTTTATTTGGAAAAATGGATTTAATGGCTGCAGTAGCAGATAAGGACGGCGGGATGGCGCGTCCGCACAGTACGCAGGTCCACCGGAGCGCCTTAAAGCCCAGCCCAAAAGTACAGGAGGTGGAGTTCACCATCAACCTCCCTCCATTCTCTGCTCTAGCTGCTGTATTTCACTTATTTTCCCTACAGCTATTTAAAAGAGGCATAATGGCGAAACTTATAATGCTACCCGGATTTGCAGTTGTGGAAATGGCTTTGTGCATGGCACTGAAGCAGAATCCTGTGATGTGTAAGGGACCTCAGAAACATCAACAGCAATGTGGTCACTGCTGAAACTGCAGGTTCCACTTCTCTGCACTACATGCTGTATTGCACTTCAACTGTAATTCATCAGCAATTCATCAGCTTTATCAGCCTGTGTGTGTGTGAGAGAGAGAGAGAGAGATAAATAAAATGTACCTAATGCGCCCTGTGGATAGCCTTCTAATGAAGTGATCCTAATCCTTCATTGAGTTCTGATGTAAGATTAGGCAGAAAATGGGCAGGTGTTTGTAAAAGAATATCTGAGAAACTGAACTTAAGTGCATCTGGAACAGATCAAATGTTAGAGGAGACATACGTTGTAAAGCGAAAGAAAGATGCAAAGACAGGGCATGTGTGTGTGTGTGTGTGTGTGAGAGAGAGAGAGAGAGAGAGAGAGAGGAGGCTGTTTGGATCTTGTTGCTGCACACTGGAAGACCTTTCCAAACATCTGCTTCTCTTCAATATTAGACCTGCAACCTGAACCCATTGAGGGCCTAAATGGGAGTGACTGGATGAGATTTAGAAACTTCAGAAGGCTTACATTCATGTTCCTGGAAGAGAAACAGCGCCACCAATGTGTAGTAGTAAATATGACTCATAATTATGTAAACTGTCAAGCAAATTACACACTTGGATATAAACTCCATTGACCAATCAATCACATCAAAGGCCAAGGCAGCCCTCAGAGCAGCTTTTCTTTCTTTTTTTCCCCTAACATGGTTAATATTTATTCTTACGCTCTTCTATAAGTGTATATTTGTCATCGTGTTGAAATTTTTCTCAACAGGCTAAAATATATAGGCTAAATATTCATTGCACTGGAAAGTGGAATGGATTGACGTATATGACATATAGGTGTACATCAGAAAGTGTATATAATGAATAGCAAGTGAGGCTTGACACAGTGGGCCCATTGAACATGCTGTTTTTGTATTATTAAAGAAAACAGAAGGAAAATGTGAGTTCCTGCAGGACAGGAAATTTCCCATGTTAATGGCAAGTTGTGACTACACTGAAGATATATGAGCTCTTGCAAAGGAAGATGAGGTAAAGGAGAAACTTATAGTATGGTTTAATGCAGTCATTTGCTGTCTCTGTGTCTGTGTGTGTGTGGTGATGATTATGCATGTTTGTCAGGCTCTGCATGGATGAATGGATGTGTAATTGTCAGTACGTGTGAGTCTGGGAGTGCAGTGTATATATTTTGTTTTGAAGGAAAACAGTTGCCTGGTGGCCAGCGTAGGAAATTCGACAAACAGATCATTCCCAAAGCAACACTTCTTTTCTGTTTGAAAATTCTGTTACAGGAGAGAGCACGAGCTTTTTCCACTGATCTCATGCTTCTTCAGTTTTCTCTTCTTTTTTTTCTACCCATGAAAGCATTTTGGATTGAGAGAGAAGAACAGGAAAGAAAAAGTCATCTGGTACTAATCAGCATTTAATACTGGAGGCTCAGTGTAAATCTGCAGAGATTCTGGCAGCTGCAGGCTTTCATTTGCTGGAGCTTGTGTGTGTGTGTGTGTGTGTGTGTCTTTGTGTGTGTGTGTATGGGCGAGTGGAATATGGGGTCAGTGACATTAGTCAGATTCCTTTTACTATAATATTTGTCTTATCATTTGCATTTATTTATTTGGAGATGCGCTCAGGATGTAATGTTGCTCTGCTTGCATTGATTAATCAGATGTTCAGTAACAAAGGGATCACACCCTTCTTTATTAGCATTAATGACTAGTCAAGGGGCCAGGGAAAGATGTACAGGGTCACTCGGCGAGGTTAGACGACAAGGCTCGTATAAAAACTGGTTGCATTGACAGGTTTATATAAAAGAAGGGTCATTAAAGCATTGAAAAGTATGCTGAGATGCATCTCTTGTCCTTTTCAGGAAAAATGGTGGGAGTTTTCTAACTGTTTCCAGTGCTGCATAAAACAAACTATAAATTGTTTACTCCCCAGAGACTAAATAAAATGCAACATATATGTTTATTCAGGACTGTGTACGTTAGTAGACACGGAATACATATACAAGTACATGGTGAGTGTATGTGACAAGTGTAGCACATGTAAACAGTGTAAATCAAACAAGTGTAAATCATTCATTCATTCATATTCAGATTTATCCAGAGCAGGTTCATGGAGCCTATCCCAGGAATACTGAATACGGCACCAGGTCTTCTGCATAACACCTGGGCTCCACTATAAACAGATTCAGCTTTGAGTAACTAATCAGCCATGCTACAGGATTTATTTTCATGTAGATAGTCTCTTGGAAGCCATAGAAAAACACTGTGCAGGCTGCATGTGTATTTCAGACATCCCATGCACTGTGAGAACATACCCTCCCAGCAAAAGGAACCTGTTAGTCATAAACTGGCATATATGGAACTAATTTATTGGAAATCTCTGGAACTGAAGTCACACATTGCGGAAGCTTGCACCCTCAAGCAGAAACCTTTTAATAGCCCAAGAATAGATTGTCTAATTCCAAGCACTACAGGGATATTATGTCTGTGGACAAGCATGGAAGACATTACAAGTGTAATGTTGAACTGTCAGATGTTCAGCTCCAGCCTCTAGCAGCTTGTTTGCACTGTTAACAGGTTCAAACAGGGTCTTGCAAGGGAGGATTTGGACCATTTGCTATACTAATTTGTGGCCAAAGAAGCCCTGGATTCAAAAAGTGAAAGATTTAGTGCCCACAAATCCATTGATCCTATGAGTCATGTTCTCAGGTCCTTATCAGATGCTAACCTGTCCCTTTTCATGCTTCTATAGCTTAGAATCACAAGATAAGAAAAATAATTTCACTACAAATGTCACTACAGATTCAGGAAAGCTAGTTCATGCTGATGTTACCTCTAGACTAGTCTATTTTAATACCTTTCTGTCTGGATGTTGCATAAAAAAGCTCCACTCAGTACAGAATATAGCAGCCAGAGTTGTTAGTAGAACCAGAAAACATGACCACATCAGTCCATTTTAAACACACTGCATTGGCTGCAAGTTGAAGTTTGCATAAATACTATTAAAGCAAGTTTGCATAAATACCTATAAAGCATCGACTTGTTTCTCACCACAGTATCTAAGCAAACTTTTGTTCTTTTTTGAGTCACTATGCCTATATTGATTGAAAGGTGCAGTTCTTTGCTGGTGCCTATAATAATGAAGGCTACAGCAGGGTGCAGAGCTTTCAGCAGGATAACAGAAAAACTACAGGGTTGATGTTCATGAAACTTGGTGGAAGGGTGTAGAATGATCTTTGATGATACAAATCAGGCCACACTAAACAGTGAAGTGAAGATTAAGAAGAAGACATTTTTTTTGCATTTCATGCATCTTTCTCTTTCTGCCAGTATGAATGTAGGCTGTCTGTGACAAATACAGAATGTTCATTTTGATCTATGCAAAGTTGATCAACTAGTTTATTCTCCTGCAGGTTTCACTGCAATAATGAGATTTACACATTTTCTCAGTTTTACTACTACCATACATGTCCTGCCAATTCTCTGTGAACTTGACTGCCAATCTCTTACTTCATACTTAACATTTTTAAATGTATGTATGCATAAAGTGTATTTATTATTTAATATAAAACATGCAATGTTTCAGGTCTAAAATATTTTTCTTTCATTTTTAATAATTGTTTGCAGTCATGTTTCTCAGCTAATATAGGTCTGTGTAATGTGAAAACACTTGAGAACTTTGACTCAGCCACTCCAAAACCTTTATTTTGTTTTTTTTTTTAAGTCATTCAGAGGTGGACTTGCTTGTGTTCTTCAGATCAGTGTCCTGCAGTTGAACTCAACTGTGCTTCAGCTATAGGTCACAAACTGACAAGTGGATATTCTCCTTCAGGATTTTCTGATAGAGAGCAGAATTCATGATTCAATCAGTTATGACAAGTTGTCCAGGTCCTGCAGAAGCAAAGCAGCCCCAGAACATTGCACTACCACCACCATGTTTGACTGTAGGTATGGTGTTCTTATGGTGGAATGCGGTGTTAGATTTACACCAGATGTAACAGAATGTCTCTTTAGTACTTGGCATCATGTGATGCTTTGTGAGACCTATCCTACTTCACATTGCCAGACAGGTTTTATTTAAGTGATTCAACAGGTCTGGCACTAATCATGCCTGGGTGTGGCTACTGATATTAAACCCAACAGTCAATTGAATTTAGTTAACTGGTTGATTTGGTCGCTAAGGGGGCAATTTCTGTTTCACATGGGTGATATACTGTAGGTTTTGAATAAGTCTTTATCTTCAGTAAATGGAATGATCATTTAGAAAGTGCATTATCTATTTACTTGTGTTGTCTTTATCTAATATTAAAATTAGTTTGATGATATGAAACATTTAAATTTGATAAATTAGCAAAAATAGAAGAAATTGGGAACCGTCACGGCACTGTATGTGTTGTGATTAAGTTATTCCAATGAAACAGAATATTAAATCAATTAGCCTCCATCTGAATTAAAAACCAAAAGTATGATCTGGTTTGCTTTTGTTGACTTAAGTTTAAAATCCCTCCAAAGTCTCCCAACTCAGTTCTTGAGAAATGATGATGTGTTCAGATCCGTCATAAAAAAGAGTGGACTATTGGCCTTGGAGAAGGTCTGCACCGAGTGCACTTTCTTTCCTCCAATAGCTTTCCTCTTTGGTACAAATGTAGCTCTGGAGGGTTCTTGTACTATTCTGGTAAATGACTTGTTTTCATTCTGTCACTCCCCCACTGTCACATATTCACTCATGTGTTGTTGACAGAGCAGTGGTTGCCCTCTTTATGTCCCAGACTGTCGTCACGTTTGTGTCCCTGGCTTTCACTTTTAGTTATGCTGTTATAGCTAGTCTTGCTCCAGTTCTTGCTTTCACTCTGCATACAATGTACATCTCAAGGAACCACTACAGGACACCCTATTAACCTGTGTTCTCTTTCTCTCTCTCTCCCCCAACTCTCTTTTTTTCTCTGTTGGGCTACAGATGTTTATACTACTGCCAAATGAAATAACAGTGATCCTTTGGCCTTCCAGATCCATCTTTATGCTCTACTTCTTCTTGGATCCTACTTTTCTGGCAAATGCACTCTGAGAATGACCCTACATGAATAAACTAAACATCACCATGAAAATACTCTCTGAAGAGTCAACTCAAGCACTGCTTAACTCTATAGTCTTTATAGAATTATAGCCATTATAGAAGAGAAATGATGAAAATTGCACTGTCTGGTTTCAACATGATAAAAGATGTGTTGCCTTTTGAGTTTGCTTCCTTTCAAGGTTTTTTCTTCATGCCATGTCAAGGAGTTTTTCTTTGCCACCATTGTATGTAGGGTTGGCCCCTAAGAGAAAGTAAAGGTTGTGGACCTTTGACCCAGCGGTTCAAGAGACACTTTTGAAAAAAAGAACCCCTAGTGCACATGCATTGTAAGCACTCATGTGCAAAGGGTGTACACTCCATCACCTGGATGCTGTGAACTAAATCTTGGAAATTCCAGTCTATATAGAAGGTGAATGTGGTGGACATTGTAGAGCATCACAACAAGGTGGACAGCACCAGGTTGGAGTCACCTTTGTGACAGACATTGGCCCAGTGGGTAATGGACATTATCATCTTGGCCTACAGCTGGGTTGGACACCAAGCCCCTACCAGGACACCTTGTTGGAGAACCCCTCTGTATAAACACAGCTAAGCTCACTGGGTGTTGGATGTCATCACCTCGACCTACAGGCAGGACAGCCACATGGCCCATGAAGGGACATGCCACAACACAAGGAGCTTATCCTTCTCAGACTTAAAGCTGTGTATTTCCAGGAAGTTTACACCCTTGTCACCATGCACCTAGATTCTACAAGGTTGAAGATAAGTATGGCGATCAGATCCGAACAGTCTTCCAGTTAGTCCTATGGTTTCTCATGATATTACGCAATACAATGCTAAACACTGACCGTGGTCGTTAAGGGGTGTGACACAGAATGCTAGTTATGTAACTTCTTTTCTAAGGACCACACTGTGCACATTTTTACAAGATGTTAGCCATAGCCTTTCTTTCTTTTTTTTTTCATTTTGGAAAACTGAGATATACATTCACATGAGGTTACTTGGGTTTTCTTGAGAATTTCAGGAGTATGTTAAAATGAAATGAACATATGTGAACATATGTTATTTGAGGGATTCTGATGAAGAAAATTCAGAGGAAGGCCAGCTGCAATGAAAAAACACAAATGCTGTAAACAGTTAGTGGCAAAAGCATATCAGCACCGCAGTGTAACACAGGCCAACACTATATATAGACATTAAATAAATTATAGACATTAAATAAATTATTTTAAAACATTAATATGAAGTAAGAGATTGGCAATGGCGTTCACAGAGAATTGGAAGGACATTAAAGTACTTGTATGGTACTGGTAGGACTGGGGGAAGTCTGTAAATCTCATAAATGTGGAAGTAAAGCCTGCTGGGAGAAGAAACTAGTTTAGCAGTTTTACCATAGAGCAAAACGAAAGAGTCATTGTTACCTGACAGACGTGGCAAAAAGAGTGTCCTCTACTTAATCCTTATTCTTATTCAGTATGGGCTCACTTGTTCCATTGAAGATCAAGGGTCAGGAGTTAATTTAAAACAACCCAAACATTCTGATCATGTTTGTGAATTGCAGATTAAGAGTTAAGAATTCAGATGAGGTTGTTTTGTTTAGGTTTGTGCATAGATGGTGCTAGATTGAGGTGTAATTTCCAGAGTGTAATGGACGAAAGCTACCATAAAGATTTATGAGCATCTAAGAATGCATTGCAAGTATGACTGAGAATGTGCAGCTGTGGTGGTGTGTGTCAGAGTGAAAGCAGGCATGTGTGCATGACCAGAAGAGAGAGGAGGGTTATGGAGTATAAAGAATGTAGAAAAGATATAGTAGGAGCAAAGAGAAAAAGCATAAACAGAAAAGTGACAGAAAATATAATTAAGAGAAATACTAAGACCTATAGATATTGTGTGTCTGGAAGCATCATGATAGGTTTATCAATCTGTATTTGCAATTTGCCAAACAGATGTGGAGAAGTAGGAACAAAAAAGTCCCTTACTCCCCCTCAGTTGTCCTGCCCTGGGAACAAGCTTACAATTCCTGGGTCTGGGATATGGACCTCTGGCAAATATACAAGTTTTACTCACTGTGTCAGCATAGAGCTGTAAGAGAAAATGCAGCTACAATAACATAACATATCAGTAGTTCAATAGTTGGATCAATAGTTAGGAACATTACAATGTGTGCTTTTCCAGAGAAATGTCACAGCATTGCCAATATCCATAAAAAATAAAACGAATGCAAATAAACAAGCTGCTTTTGTTCAATGTGATTCCTGTGAAGTCCTCATAAATGTGCTGAGGCTGAAGAAACACTGACAGGATGAAAGTTTCAGTGAACAAGTGTTCAGTCTGGAACCTTCATCTGATGTTGTGGGTGGTTTATTTTGATTCATTTTGTCTTTCTACTGAAGCATAAATAAAAACAGAATACAATGATTTGCGAATACTTTTCAACCCATATTCAATGTAATACACTACAAAGATATTTAATGTTCAAACGGATAAACTGTCAGTCAGTCAGTCATTTTCTATACCGCTTATTCCCAGTTACGGGGTCACGGGGGAGCCGGTGCCCAGCCGGCAA
>JAOTRJ010000004.1:19377783-19387868 GCA_028564905.1 Leptodoras praelongus | reverse complement strand
ATTGCACTTTCTGGTTAGATGCTAAACTGCATTTCGTTGCATTGTACTTGTACATGTGTAATGACAATAAAGTTGAAGCTAATCTAATCTAATCTAAAGAACTGCAGGACTCAGTGCACATGATTCCACAATAGGAAAGACACGGGGCAAAAATGGCATCCATGTGAGAGCTGCAAGGGACAAAACACTGATGGCCAAAAAGAACACAAAGACTCGTCTCACATTTGCCAAAAAAACATCTAGATGACCCACAAGACTTTGGGATAATATTCTGTGGCCTGATGAGGAGTCTGATGTGGAACATTTTCTAAGACACAGTTACATCTGGTGTAAATTAACACTGCATTCCATAATAAGAACATCATACCAACAGTCAAACATGGTGGTGGTAGTGTGATGTTCTTTGCTTCTGCAGGACCCAGATGATTTGTCCTAACTGATGCAACCATGAATTCTGATCTCTATCAGAAAATCCTGAAGGAGAATATTCGCCCATCAGTTTGTGACCTAAAGCTCAAGCACAGTTGGGTTCTACAATTATCTGAAGAACATGAGCATGTCCACCTCTGAATGTCTCAAAAGAAACAAAATGCCCAACCCAGCCACCAAGGCTGCACAATGCACCGACAGCACCAGCCCCACATCTAGTCAATTTGAGGGTCAATGCATCAGGAACAGCATCCGGCAAAAAACCTGCACAGCAACCAACAAGAATGGTAGCAAGCCAGTAAAAGGAGGGGGAAATGGACTGATCATTTAAAAGATGCATTTTGTGTTTACTTATGTTGTCTTATCTTATATTAAAATTAGAGATGGACAAGCTGAAATATTTAAATGTGATAAATTAGCAAAAAGGTGGTGGTGGTAAGGTATAAAACTTAGTCTGCAACCTGTTTGTATTCTTTAGTTTGAACTTTGTTCATCATTGAGCTGCCTGCATACACTGGACCCAACATGATCCGAGTTGAATGCGTCAGTGTCACGGGTGGATGCGGATCAAGAGCTGAGTGTCCATCACCACTGACCTGACAGCACACAGTGTTCACTGAGAACGGAGCACAGGAATGCATGGCCCTCTAAACATGCAGAACATACATCAGCAAATGTCGAGATCATAACATCAAACTGAGAGATTCCACACAACAGCTCTGGACCTTTCACTTACATCAGTCTATGACTCAGCAATGTCCAAAAACCCCCTTATACAGCAACATGGCATGTGTTATTAAAGACAAGGCATTGTGACAGGTTACCTTAGCAACAGTTTATACAGAAGAAGTAACTCTCGGCAGCAGAGCAATATATTTCATGTAAGCATAAACAATTAGCAGAATTTCCTACCAGCAGAGGATGCAACCTCCAGAATTCTAGCACAATCTCTGCCATTCCACTTCCTGACTCTTTAGTATATATAAACATGCAAAGAACATTCATTTGTTATGAACATTACAGTTGAGCCTTGTTCTTATCCAGATCTTTTGCCCAATTTGCTTGGCTTGTTCTTTGGATTATCCTCTGGACCATTTGCCCTGTGATTTCTTCGAACAACTGCCTGCTTTTTGTTTTACATATTTAGATTTTGTATTAAAGTTTGTCTGATTTGTTCAGCATGTAAATGGTACTGTTGCTCTCAGCATTTAGGTTTGAATCAGTTGGTCATCAAATGCATGTTCCATTTTAAACCTGCTACTATATTAATAAGCTATAATAAACTACTAAGAATTAAATTGTTGGCACGGTGGTTCAGTGGGTAGCACTGTTGGCTCATGGCAAGAAGCACCCGGGTTCGCTTCCTGGGCTGAGCCTGGCTGGTCCCTCCAGCGTTGGGTTTGCATGTTCTTTCCTTGACTGCATGAGGTTTCTCCAGGAGCTCTGGTTTCCTCCCACAGTCCAAAGACATACAGTCTGGTGACCTGTCCAGGGTGTTTCCCTGCCTTCTGCCAAAATCCACACTGCGACAGGCTCCAGCACCCCCATGACCCAGCAGTAGGATAAGCAGAATTAAATTACAAAAGTCCATTCTGATAATAATATGTCAATCTGTCTTGTTCGCATTAAGAAAAAAAGAGCATCTTTTACACAGAAATAATTACTAATAGTAACTAATAATTAACAGTTGACTGGTGAACTTACCTTAGGGATCTCAAGAGGCTCTGCTCTCTGTGCCTCTCTACTGCTTTGCTCCTGAATGATGATCTCTTTCAAGTATTCGTTCACCTTTTGAAAATTAGACCACAACAGAATATTATGGCTAAATTGTCTTGGCTGGGGAAGGATAGACAATGCATGATGGAGCTGTTAAAGGCCAGAATGAATTTCTTACATATCAGAACCTTAACTCGGTACACTGTGAGCACTGTGAGTCATGAGGTATCGTTCAGTGTGAACACCTGAGTCATGAGGTATAGTACAGTGTGAACACCCGAGTCATGAGGTATCGCGCAGTGTGAACACCTGAGTCATGAGGTATCGCACGGTGTGAACACCTGAGTCATGAGGTATTACACAGTGTGAACACCTGAGTCATGAGGTATCACACAGTGTGAACACCTGAGTCATGAGGTATCGCACAGTGTGAACACCTGAGTCATGAGGTATCGCACGGTGTGAACACCTGAGTCATGAGGTATCGTATGGTACAATGTGAACACCTGTGTAATTTTCACCCTAGAGACAAAGTGGTGCATTTTGAGCAGTAGCCAGATGACAGAAGATTTCATAAATATTCATGCATTTCAAACATTTATAGGCCAAATTTAACAGCATCCCTTTGACTCACAATCTAAAGGGGTTGGTTTGGAGTAAGGCTTTCATTTTGGAGTAAGTCTGGGGCTGCTCCCGAGTGGTGTAACGACAATGCGTTCGCCCTATCATCTGGAGATCGTTAGTTAGAATCCGGGTGATGCTATAGCTGCCCGTAGCCGGGAGCTCAGAGAGCAAGATTGGCCATACTCTCAGGGTGGGAGGAGCGGCATACGTTCTCCCTCCAGGTCAATCAGTGAGACACTGTCCAATCACGGGCGTCTGTGAGCTCATGCATACAAGAGGTGGGCGGGAGCGCTTTCCTCCGAGTGTGTTACACCGCTCCCGAAAGTTGCATGAGCAGCAGCTCGAAAAGAGGCAGCATCTTGCGTCACGTGTATCGGAGGAAGCACGCGATGGCTTCACGCTCCATGACTGGCAGTTAGTCGTGTGACAAGGTGGGAAAGCACTGAAGGGTGGGAATTGGAGATGACTAAATTAGGGAGAAAAAAAAGAAATCGGGGAAAAAAATTCCAAAAAGTCTGGGGCTAACAGAGATTAGGTTAAAAACCCTGGAAAATTCCTTTGAGTTTCAGGATTTAGTTCTTACATGCTGGGACATGTAACAGTCAAACATTATTTATATCGTATGACTGTGTATAACATGCGTATGTATGCAAGTGTGTGAGTGTGTGTGTGTGTGTGTGTGTGTGTGTGTGTGTGTGTGTGTGTGTGTGGGCTGCCCGAACAGAGGGAATGTAAACATTGCAAGCCTTGGCTGAGATGGGACTGCCCTCATAGTAAGTCACACAGATGCTGGCTCTGATGGCAAATGCTATTTAGCAGATATGTTTACAGCAGGCATTTGATTAGAAAATGCTTTTAGGAAACAGATACTTGCTGTTTTTCAAACTGGCAGGCAATAAGATTTACACTGTATCACCTAATATCTACCAGAGTGACCAGAGACCAAAAAAAAAGAAAACAAAGTAAGCACTTTTATTCTTTCTAATGCACCAGGCTATTACAGCACTAGAGAATGGAGGAAATAAGTAATAAATGATGATGCTACCTTGTTCATCCAGCTAATGACGCCATCCTCCGTGTCATAGGGCATGTCTCCGTCTGCGCAGTCCGTAGAATACTGCTGCATGCACGCCACCACCTTCTCCATACTCATTGTCTCCACCGTATAGGCCATCATCAAAGTGTCGATCAGCGCCAGGTGGGCACTCTGCATACAGGAAATGACAAGCAAACAACAGGTTGATGACAGACATAACTCTCACACAGATCTCATTACTTTAAATATAATGGTTATGGGTTCATTCAATGGTTTTGAGAAATGGCTGTGTCTATCCTTTATTGGTTCATGTTCTCTCACATATCATACACTTCTTATGCCAAATAAGGACATTGGGCATGGTAGAAGAAAAATCTTTGAAATAAATAATAGTGTTAGAGAATATGTGTTACATCCCGTAAAAGTACTACCGAGGATTTTGCACAATCCAATTTCCTGGATTAGGATTAAGAAAGACTCCTTAATCCCCATTTGATGAATTAGTTGCACCTGGCATGGCACTGCGATTTAAGGGATTATCTGCGAAATCTATGGCTTTATAGAACACAAATCTGCAATGGTGACTTTATTTCTCATCATTAAAGGTAATCATTCTGGAGCAAATCTTGCCAAACATACAACTACCCAGTAACTACACAGTTCAGATATTCCTTTCTTAAAGATTCAGTCTTCTTGTTGACCATAGACAGAGTCACAGTTTCATTTATATTGTATAAGTCACATTCATTTACCAGGCATTTCTATTTTGCATGATGCTTGCATCAGATTTTATTGATCTAGCCACAGGTGTTCAGTGGGGTTAAGGTGCAGGAAACTTGATTACTTCTACACCATCCTTGGCAAACCATGCCCTCATGGAGCTCGCACTGACCTGCTGGAACAGGTTTGGGCCTTTTAGTTCCATTGAAGGGAAACTGTAATGCAACAGCATGCAAAGACATTCTATACAATTCTGTGATTCAGCCTTTATGGCAACAGTTTGGGAAAGAGCCTCACATGGATCTGATGGTCAGGTGTCCATATACTTATGGCCAAGCATATCGACTGACGTGCGTACACCATCATTGGATGGCCTTTGTAAATCCATTATCGTTATGTTCAGCAGTCAAGAAAAACAATGTAATACAATAATACATGATTACTCAACAATTGTACAAACGGTATATGTGGCTGTAACCTGACACTCCAGCTCCCCATGACTCCCTTGGTAGACCTGGTTCTCTCAGGCATCTAATAACAGCCCAATGTGATGTTGGCTTTGATTTATCATTACAAATTAAGAGGCACTTTACCACTCATCATTATCTCTTTATCATTACCTCTCACATCCATCATTACTCACGGGTGCAATACATAATGCCGTTTCCTATTTCCACCACAAATTAAAAATTGGTCTGTTTTCTCAGGGGCCCAGTGGGTACCGGCAGGCTAATTGAAGTTAAATGCATGCTAAGTGAAATTAGATAAGTCTTATTTAGCACAGAGTGCCGTGGTTTTTGGCTGAGAAGTAATTTATAGGAAACGCTTCATTGAGAGAAGTGAGCATGCTGAGAACTATGTTGAGAATGGCATGCTGGTCTGGTGGTAAATAAACTCAGCTGCTTCTTGCTTTTCTATAAACAAGGACTAATATCACCAAGGAGAGGATTTCATGTGAGCAGCAATCATTTTGAAGGTGAAGCAGCTTCCTGAAGTTCTCTGGGACAGTACTATAAAACACTCAATTGGAAAAAAGCTGTTACAGGGCCATAGCACAGATCTTAAACATCCCTGATTTGATAATACGCAGGAGGAAATGTCATGGAGACACTAATCACAAAAAGCAAGATTTCACAATAAACTCAAGTAATACAAAAGGCAAGAAAGTCACTTGGAAAAAGAAAAGAGTTGCAGGACGGCCTGAAAGCAGCAGCAAGAACAGTTACACAGTGAAAAAAGAAGCGTGTAATTATTTCCATTCCATAATTCCTTTCCCACAAAAGAAGCACATGGATGTGATTCTAAAAGTATGATGTGAGAATTTAGAACTGGTAGAACTGTATAGTCTCATCAGATGAAACAAAAAAGATCCCTCCAGCAATAATTCAGCTTGTCATGCTTGGACAAAGAAAGTGTGCATATCAACCTATGAATATCATACTGGCAGTGAAGCATGGTGATGGGAGCATGATAACGTGATCTCATGCTGCAGAGCTGCTTCTCTGTAAACGGTACTATGATTTTACTTGCTTGGCTCCACCTATTTTGCAGAGGGACACTAAAACCAAAAATGTCTAGCCTTACTGTGGTTTTCAGCAAAGCTCATTATCGGAGTCATATCTGAATATTAGAATATACAAGTCTACATGCACAAACCAGAGAACACAAAAATACACTGCACTTAAAAAATGTCTTATGGAAAATGTATAGTGTCACCGCGTGCGAGTTGAATAAAACACCTATTGCATGGTATTCATTTTTATGGTGGGTGCCAATAATTCTGGAGTTGACTATATACCGTTAAATGCAGCTCTAGCTGAGGTAGCAAAGTCCCTGTGAGTAATGGCGAGTGCTGACACTGCTTTAAGAACAGAAAATTATGTCCCGTTGTAATCTTTTTTTTTTTTTTTTAAATTGAGCGAGTGTGATAGGAATGGGGCTGACACTGCACTCAGCATTTCAGATATCTGCCTCAGGCAAAGCAGTAAGTCCATACACACACACACACACACCATTCGCTACCCCATGAGCGTTGCCATGGCGATGTCTCAGACACCTTATTCGGGCTGTCAATATGAAATATCGGTTTTATGAGCGCGCCGGCCCTTTAAGCAGCCGATGGCTTTCGCTGCAACGTGCTTAAGCTGCAAAGCTGCTTTTATTTCAGAAGATTGATTGTACATATTATTGAGGTCATGGAAGACCCCTTCTCTTCTCAACACACACAATTCAATGAATCGGCTAATTAACAAACCGGGTCAGCAGTCACTGAGATGTAATCGAATTCATTGCTGCATGGATGTAAGCAGAGACCAGCAGTGGCACATGACCAACAACATGGCTTCAAACTAAATTAAATCGAGAGGCTGTCACAAGAGGCTGTCACACTTACACTAATACTAGCAGCTCAATCTGAGCAGGTTTAGAGATACCTTTAACTGGGTTCAAGTTAATACCCTTAACCAGGGTTGACCAGTTTTGGCAAACTACAACCTCAAAAACCACACAAAATACCTGAAACTAATTCAAATGTTTGGGACTTAGAAAATGGAGATGTATTTTTTTTTTTTTTTTTTTTTTTACTTCAAGTGGAAACACATATTTTGCATGCATTTCTGATTCACAGGCAATGATCGCTCCATAATCCATCATCAAAAAGGTTATCAATATTTGGAATAGCTATAACATACAGTAGAAATGGGTCTATCCATTGTATAGACACACTTTATTAAATTATTTAATTCATTTAATTCAAATTATTGAATCAATAATTGAATTATTGAATAAACAAGATCATGGTGGTTACAAAGTATTTTAATTTAGCCTGATAGGCTGATATGGATATGGATGTCTACAAACGCTTGCTTGCAGTTGAGGGTTAAGAGCCTTGCTCAAGAGTCCAATGGTGGCAGCTTGGTGGCGGTGGGGCTTGAACCCCCAACCTTCTATTCAGTAACCCAACACCTTAACCACTGAGCCACCCCTGCTTCTGTCTGTAACTCTGATGGCTTTTTACTTTTTACTAAGTAAATCATGTAGAAATTGTATTATTGACTTGATCCCCTGGTTAAAGGCTTTTCCAGTAGTTTTGAAATTAACCCAAAGTTTACACCCATTAGGACACCCCACTATTCAAACATAATTGAATTGTGCAACATCTAGAAATTAAATTAAACCAGTTTATTTGTCAAATAAAATTTTTTACATGGTTAGAGGTTTAACAGGTCATTAACATTTAAATGTTTGTTGTTATCAATCTGATTCATATTAAGAAGCCGCTACCGGCAGACAACGTAACGTAATATCCTGATAAGTTCCATATCGAGTTCTGCAATCATTTCCAAGATGCTTGGAATGCTTGATGCTTCTTTTTTTTTACGGTCATGTAATATTGTGTACACAAACACTACTCCGTTCTAGCAAATACCACATAATATACGTACATGACAACCCGAATTGGTGCATAAGGCACTACAGTTTCACCATACGCTAAAATAAAATCGAGAGTAAGATCCAATAATGGCAGTTGATCTCACTACCCATTCTATCTTTAGCAAAGATGCCAGGATGAACGCTTCTCTCGCAGGAAATAGGTCAATCAGAACGGAGAACTGGAGTCTGAATAATGCAGTAAGTTTTGTGTGCTAAAATATAACCAACACTGGCAGAGCTGTAGACGGAGAAACGAAGCGAGTGAATAAAATATGCCCGGTTACAGCCCGGTGATATGTACTGCAAACACGTGAATATCATATACCGTGAATAATAATAATAATCCTCTGCAGTGTAAATATGACTGCTCCAAGTACGCATGAGAGTATGGTCTCCATGGTGATGGAGGGAAGTGAAGGAAGATGCTAATGATAGGGAGGATGCTCAGGAGAAAATCTCACACTGTATCTGAGGCATTGCATCTGCGTTCTGTACAGATGTACAGAGAGGCTTGAATAGGAGTTCGATTCAATTGTGAGACTTTAGATCTGACGTCACGGCTTTGCTAGCTGTTTTGGCAGGTTTGATCTTATTATCAGCTGCAGCACATAGCCATCATGATTTCTGTGGACACACACACACACACACACACAGTTCTGTCCTCTTTATTCTCTGTTCCTAACCCTCACATTGTTACCATCTTTTATTAATAAGGAGCTGTTGTAGAGAGCCAGAGCGTCTCCCAGCACTATGAACGTGCCTCGTTCTGTGACACAGACCAGCGTCTACGCCTATGCAGAGAGGCAGGTGCCTGCAAACCGACGTCACAAAGACGCAACCTGTGTCGATTATAGCTGTCTGACAGCAATCGAGTGAATAATATTTCTACATGCTTTACTTACTAAAACGTAAAAAGGCATCAGAGTTACAGACAGGAGCAGGGGTGGCTCAGTGGTTAAGGTGTTGGGTTACTGAATAGAAGGTTGGGGATTCAAGCCCCACCACCACCCAGTTGCCACTGTTGGGCCCCTGAGTAAGGCCCCTAACTCTCAACTGCTCAGCTGTATGAATGAGATAAATGTAAGACACTCTGGGCCTCATAAGGGCATCTGTCAAATGCCATAAATGTAAATATAATGGATTCAGAGCATTTTAAACCCTGCCTCATAAACAATTATTCCCAAAATGTTCCAGATCAGTTTGATGACAATCGATTGATAATTCAAGGATGCGTATTCTGGGTTTGGATACGAGATACTTACAGCATCAACAACGACATTCAGGCCAAAACAGTGCTGTAGCCATTATCAAAAATGTGCTCCAAACAGCATTTGGGAAAATAACCAACATTGCTGAGACCTTTTATGGGTCAGTCATCGTGTTTTAGAGCGTGTAATACTTTCTCGTGTTAATAATTTTTTATGTCAATTCTTAATAATCAGATCACATTCAAATGAATGAGCCACTTTTAGTCAAACGTTGCAATCCAGTCTAAACCCGACTCTGTGTTGCGCACACTCTTCCACATCCTGAGGATGTCGCTTCCCGTAATCAGGGCACACCGAGTCCCTCAGGAACCAACGCCACTAAAATTACCCGCTTCACCTTCTTCAATGGCCAAATTCTGCATTGCAATTTTGGGGACAAGGTTTGGCATATTTTTTAGCATCTGTGCATTTGCATACACATTAGAGACACCTGTGTGTCTGTACTATACATGCATGTAAGATGAATGTATCTAAAACATTACAAAATAAGACATGCAGGGGTTTACAAACCTCTGTGTTTTTGTCCCCATCTCAGAAATGGCTGATAACATTTTCTTGAAGAATACACCAACATGTTTCCTTCCTACTCCCGAAACGTTCCTGTTTAGAATGCATTTAGCATTCGTGAAAACTAAAGTAAGCATTTTTTTTTCAGTCACAGGCATATTTGTGTAATTTAGAGCTTAGGAACATGGCCACAAATAACATCAGAGATTTGACATTCATTTTTTTTTTTGCTGGATGGAATGATGGAATATATGGATGGATATAGAAACCCAAACGTGGTTATAAAATTTGCTTGAGCTGTATTTTGCGGTATAAAAAGTCAAGAAAATAAAGTGTACAGAGCGGATTTTTTT
>JAOTRJ010000004.1:19351871-19368948 GCA_028564905.1 Leptodoras praelongus | reverse complement strand
TTCTTTCACAAATGTTTGTAGAAGCAGTCTGCATGCCTAGGTGCTTGATTTTATACACCTGTGGCCATGGAAGTGATCAGAACACCTTAATTGGAACAATGATTTAGATGGGTGAGTGAATACTTTTGGCAATAAAGTGTATATTCAAGATTCTGTACTATTTCTATGTTCCTACTTAAATGTGTGATACTGACCATACTGACCAAGTGCTGTGTCTGATTTTCTGACTTTGTACTGAAAGTCTGATTTCTGTCAGATTTTGAGGGACCTGTTCAGGTCACCCCAGATTCAGGGCTGGGTTCTGGCTGGGCCATTCCAAAACTTTGATCATCATCTGGTGAAGCCGTTCTTTTGTTGACGTGGAGGTATGCTTTTGGTTTTCATGCTGAAAGGTGAAATTCCTCTTCATCTTCAGCTTTTTTAGCAGAGACCTGAAGAGTTTTGTGCCAAAATTGACTGACATTTGTAACTGTTCATAAAAACCCTCTACCTTGAATACAGCCCCAGTTGAAGAAAAACAGCCCCAAAGAATTATGCTGCCACCACCATGCTTCACTGTATGTGCCATATTGTTTTTGCACCAAACATACCTATTGGCCAAAAGGTACAGCCTTGGTGTCGTCAGACCACAACACGTTGTCCCACCTGCTTTTGGCAGACTTGATTCTTTTTTTGCAAAATTTGGCTTTTGACTTGGTTGTTTTTGGAGATTGTTGTCCCATGTAGTACACAACCAGCACTTGCCAGAAATTCCTGCAGCTCCTGTACTGTTGCTGTAGGCCTCTTGGCAGCCTCTTGGACCAGTTTTCTTGTTGTGTTTTCATCCATGTTGGAGAGACGTCCATTTCTCGGTAATGTTGCTGCTGTAATATAACATTTATCCACTCCTTCGTGGTGTTCTCCACTCACTTTAATTGATGGCAGGTGTGTCCTGTGGTTGATCGGTTCATTCTGAACACAGCCACACCCCCAATTATAAGAGGGTGTGTACACTTATGCAACCACATTATTTTAATTTATATTAAAAAGTCTGTCAAGATTAAAGTACAACAGTTATTTCTTAAGCATCATGATCAAATAATCAACACGAAAAAAGAAAAGAAGAGATGTAAACCAAAGAAAAGGACGCCACCTACCTGTACCGAAGGCTTTGGCCACGAGCCATGTGAGGCTTGCGCGGATTTTCGCTCTGTTAAAATCGTAATGGTCAAAAGATTTAATTGCAGGGACAATGAAAGTCTTTTTGCAGGGGCTGGCCTGGCTCAGGTCCCCCATGTTCACACCGGGAGAGTCGGGCAGCTTCACAGCTCCGAGGCGAGCGATGATGACATCCTCCCGAAGGAATTCAATGCACCAAAATGATTAGACTCGTCTGGGCTGCTTTCTCTAAGCACTATCTCACAGCTCATGTCCTGTCCGTGTAACCGTCCTCGATCAGCGGCTCGATTTCTCTACAGATCTTGTTGGAGGTTAGGGAAGTGGGGTACAGCCCTAACATTTCCATCCATTCTGATCCCTCTCCTCTGTCTAGCGGATCTCTCCTCTTAAAGGAACAGATTGTCTGATTCAGAAACAAAAAAAATACACATACAGATTCGCAAAAGAAGCAGATTCAAGACGTTGTCTGAGCGAACCCGAAATGTCACTCCATATCCAAAACAGACCGGATTATATTTACAGTATTCCCTCTTTCACTCTGTTCATCCACGCTTTAGTGCTGTTTTCTAGCCCTACTGTCTTTGATGAGGTCTCTCACTGCGCATGCGCGGTCCGCCCAACATTCCCACATAGCGCATTAATAGAACAGAAACCGGCACTATGAATAAATACAGAGTATAAATCCAAAATGAGCATAAATTACGATCTAAAATGAGCCGCCTCCTTAATTACTAGGCGCCATGTATAATAATGCCTGGTCCTATTGACAACGAATCGACAGGATTATGCGCTGAAATGCCATTTTTTCATGTTTCGTAATTTTCTGCCACCAAGCAGCACTGAATAGGTTAATATGTTGTTTTATTTTGTTGTGTCTGTTCACTGATGTCTGACTGACCGCTAGAATGACCGTGATTACAGCCCTTGTGTCGTTTTCTGCTTTGAACTCTAATGCCCAGGACTCCAAGCAGGCAGTGACGTCATATTTGCGCGACCACACCAGCATAAATAAGTAGCACGTATTTCAGTGTGCTTTCTTAAACATTTTTTCCTGGTGTAAAACAAATGCGTTGTAATTCCTTCTTTAAAAAAAAATATATATATAATATTTCTAAAAGTAAGTCTTGTGTGGTTTTGTAATGAGCCTGAAAGGAAGATGTTTATGCCTCGATCATTAAAGGTTAAAAGAGAGTATGAGAGTCAGAAAACTACTGAGGCGAAAAAAAGCAAAGGAAACTCGGTTGACACTGCGGCTGTTTCAGATGCTACTGAGTTGCACAGTGTGGATACGAGTTTGCCGGTAAAAACAGAAAACAAACCTGACGAATCGCAGAATGATGCCACGACAGAACAAGACGAATTCGTGAGAAATGAAACGGAGGGAACTGAAGAGGCGCAGGAGGAACCTGTCAAATCGTTCAAGAAAAGCCAGAGATGGCCAACCCCGGGGGAACCTGTCTGTGTCATGTGCGGACGTTATGGTGAGTACATTTGCGACAAGACTGACAATGATGTGTGCAGTCTGGAGTGTAAGGCGAGCCACCTGGCCAGTGTGTGCATGGGCCTTGGAGAAAAGGTCTTCTCCAAAATGACACAAGAAACTACAGGCATCCCTGCATCAACACACACTGAGCACACTGCAAACAGTCTTGAACAGGGTTACTCCTACAAAGAGGATGCCTTCATAAAAGATCTGACCGAAGACCAGGTCGAAAGGGTGAAGAAAGAACTTGGGATTGTTACAGAAGGTCAGGATGTCAGCAGGCCCATCATTGAATTCGAGCACTGCCACTTTCCTGAAGCGCTCAAGATGAACCTGAAGAAGGCTGGCTACGAGGCCCCAACTCCTATCCAAATGCAGATGGTTCCTGTAGGTTTAGCTGGGAGAGATGTCATTGCCACGGCTGACACAGGATCTGGAAAGACCGTCGCGTTCCTGCTTCCGGTGGTGATCCGTTGCTTGGAGGTAAAATCCTTAAGGAAATGTTGAGTATATTTAGAGGTTGGTTATGCACTGTTTCTCATCATAAAACAAATCTTAAACAGGTTTAAATGCAGATTGGCTCTAATCCTCAATGAGATGCCTTCAAGTAACAGATTTTAGTGTTCCCAAACATATTGTGCATAAACTATATGGGAATCCATGTGTCATGACTGCAGCGTACGCTTACAGACACCCCATTTACAGACATTTTTTTTTCTTAATGTCTTAATGCATGCCTAGTTTTGATTTTCAGAAGGACACCGGCACTTCACCCGGCCCTGTGACTGTGATTCTGACTCCAACCCGGGAGCTGGCTATCCAAATCGAGAGACAGGTGAAGGAGCTGATTATGGGGCTGCCCAACATGAGGACTGCGCTTCTGGTCGGAGGGATGCCCCTACCCCCTCAGCTACATCGGCTCAAACAGGACATCAAGGTAGTGTTTGAAGCCATATAAGCCAGCATCCTAAACGTTTTCTGTCAGCAATGGGCACTGCGGCAGGGCTTTATTTTACTTTCAGTGAATATTTACTGCTACTGCTACTGAACCCAAGACCTCCTCATCCAACACCAGTGCCTGAACTCACTAATGCTCTTGGGGCTGAATGATCTCAGATCCCCAAGGCAATGCTCCAGAATCTAGAGGAAAGCCTTCCCAGAAGAGTGGAGCTTATTATAACAGCAAACAGTGTATTATAACGCTACTACTACTACTAACAAGTAGTATTGTAAATAAAAGAACATGCATATTAATATAATAATTAATAATAATTATTATTATACAATGCTATAAAAATTGTACAGTAGTAAAAATAGTAATAGAAAATAGAGTTAAAATAAAAATAAAAATATTGGATAAATAGATGAAACCTGGTATTAATGTATTTAATGAATCAGATTGGGTCATTTTCTGTTTTGTTTTGTTATTGTGTATCTGTAGCTCAGTCAGTGGTGTGTATGAAAAAGAGTGCATGTTCCCTGTGTGTACAGATTGTAATCGCCACTCCAGGCCGTCTCATAGAGATCGTGAAGCAGAAAGCCGTCCAGCTTAACCGGGTAAAAGTTGTAGTTGTTGATGAGGTACGAGTCTCTTATTCAGCTTTATTTAGACTTCAAACTTCCAGCTGTTTTCCTTAATGAAGACAAATCTTCTGTTCGTTGATGCTTGATCAGGCTGACACCATGCTGAAGATGGGATTCCAGCAACAAGTGCTCGAGATTTTGGAGCACGTTCCCGACGACCATCAGACTTTGCTAACGTCTGCCACGTTACCTGCAGGAATGGAGCTACTAATGTCCCGTCTGACCAGCGATCCTGTACGCGTTACGGTTGGCCAGAAGAATCAGCCGTGCGCTAATGTTCGGCAGATCATCCTCTGGGTGGAGGAGCCGTCGAAGAAAAAGAAGCTGTTTGAGATTCTGAGTGTAAGAAACTGTTTCTTCTAGCTTGATACTGAGGTATTGATAAGTCAGACCTGGCTGTATTGTTGACTTTATGTAGGAACTGATAGGAATTTTATGAGCAGGCATGTTGCATGAAAGACTTGACTTCAACCAGGGCAGAACTAAAGAACAAACTGTCTTACTTTAAACTGCAACAGGTTCATTTCTGTAAGAAGTGAGGATACCCTGCGCAATGTCTAGGCCTGTCACTTGGCAGCAGTGCATAAAATCATGCAGATAAAGCTCCACAGGTTCAGGTAATGTTCACATCCAACATTAGAATAGAGAAAAAGTGTGATCTCTGTGACTTTAACCATGACACGGTTGTTGGTGCTGGATGTTTTTCAGAAACTGCAGATCTCCTGGGATTTTCATACAGTCTTTACAGAATGGTGCGAAAAACAAAAAACATCTTGTGAGCGGAGGGTCTGCAGGCTGAACACCTTTGTGATCAGAGAGATAGGTGGAGAATGACCAGACTGGCCTGAGCTGACAGGAAGTCAGCTGATATTAACTCAAATTAGCACTCTTTACAACTGCGATGAGCAGAAAAGCATCTCAGAACACACAACACATCAAACCTTGAGGTTGATGGGCTACAACAGCAAAAGACCACAATGGCTTCCACTCCTGTCATACAAGAACAAGAATCTGTGGCACAGACTTGTCTAAAGTAGAGTCTTTGTCCAGTCTTTAACTGGAACCAGTTTGGTTGAATGTGTGCCCCTGATAGCCTCAGATTCCTATTTTTGGGTGACAGGAGTAGAGCCCAGAGGCTCTCTCTCAGGCTTTCTGCTGTTGTTGCCCATCCAACTTTAAGGTTAAAGTTTAAAGCTTTGTGCATGCTGACATGCTTTTCTGCTCATCACGGTTGTAAAGAGTGATTGAATTACTATGCATATACCTTCCTGGCAGCTCAGACCAGTCTGGCCATTTTTCTCAATTCAATTTTATTTCTAAAGCACTTTTAACAATGGACATTGCCTCAAAGCAACTATACAAAGACAAAAAATCAGAACATGGCCTATAGGCCTTGTCCCAACAGCTATCCCTAATGAGCAAGCCGGTGGTGACAGTGGCAAGGAAAAAATCCCTCAAATGATAAGAGGAAGAAACCTTGAGAGGAACCAGACTCAAGAGGGAACCCATCCTCATTTGGGTGGAACCAACCTCTCATATCACCAAGGTGCTCACTCAGTGTTTTTTATTTTTATTTTGTTGTGCGCGAAAATCCTATGAGAGCAGCAGTTTCTGAAAAACTCAAACCAATCCATCTGGCACCATCAAGTATGCCATGATTAAGGTCACAGAGATGACACTTTCTTCTTCTTCATTCTGATGTTTGATGTGAAGATTAGCATTAACGTTACATTTTTGCATTGTGCTACATGGATATTCGGGTGTACAGGTATAAATGAAAACGCTAGCATCTTTTTAGTTTTAATGCATTCTATATTGCTAAAAGTATTCACTCACCCATGCAAATCACTGAATTCAGATTAGGGTTAATGCTACAAACATTTGCAAAAGAGTTGGATTCGCTTTCTGGATTGTAATGAATGTTTGGGGCCTGTTCAGATTAAATTCCCTGCATGTAGTTCATGCTTTCAAAGGTGCAAGGGTGACTTTTCTGGTCAAAATGTTTTGTTCTTTAAAGTTTTCCGTACAATCTAAATCATAACCTTTAAACATGAATTTTGCCTTTACGCCTGAAGAAAGAGTGGACAGAAAACAGACTTTAAGACTAATCAGAGTTTAGTATGTTCCCAATATAAATCACCAGATAAATTCTATCCTTCTTGGGTGTAACAATCACAATCACTACTATTTTTACTCATTTTAACAATATGGCTGAGGTCATGTAATTGCAATGTGTGTGTTATGGTGCCATCATTGTCATGCTATTAATGCATTATCTAATATGGCCCTCTGTGGTTTTTTTGGATGTATTTATACTGTATACATGAATTTTAGGGTAAAATATTGTCTTTAGCCTTCGAGACAGTGGAACTAGACTTATTACTGGTTATTGCTCGAGCCAATATTGCACAAGTCTTAATTTTAAGAGTTCAAGTTCAGAATCATGCAGAACTGAGACCTGCATCTGTTTACACATTATTAGATTACACATAAATCTGTGTAGCTCCCTGAACAGCGCTTTTGTTCACCATCTTAGGAGTTTGGTTGTAAAAGTCACTAGATATCGTAGTAGTGTAGGGTAGAGACTAAAATCGGTATGTCACACAAGCCCACCGCTGTGGACAAACACAGTTTTAACTCATCACTGCTTGTAACTGTTCAGTTCAGGTCTTGGAAGATTTACAGTCATTTTGTTTTACTGTTAATAACAGTACATTTGTGGTGGTGGCATTTATACTTTTGGTCTCTGCTTCATTCTTGTATTTCTACAGGCTGAGAACCTGTACTGATATGTTCACTTTACAGCTGTGGTTCTCAGGAGAGCATATCTATGTTCCCAGGGTCCTACCCCTAAACGTAACCCTAACCCAGGGTCCTACCCCTAAACGTAACCCTAACCCAGGGTCCTAATCCTAAACCTAAAAACTAACCCAGGACCCTAAACCCTCACCTTAACCCTAACCCAGGGTCCTAACCCCTTATCTTAATCCTAGCTCATGGCCCTAACCCTAAACTTAATCCTGAACCAGTACCCTAACCCTTATTTTAACCATAACCCTTATCTTAACCCTAAATTTAAACCTAACTCAGGGCCCTAGCCCTCATCTTAACCCTAACCCATGGCCCTAACCCCTTATCTTAACCCTAACCCTAAACTTAACTTTAACCCAGGACCCTAACCCTCATCTTAGACAGGCAGGTATGTGCACACACATACTTTATATATATTTATCTCCTGGGCGTCATCTTTTTGTTGTGGAATTCAGTAGGCCAGTGCACCAAAGGGAACAATCCCTAACCTAAGCCTTCACCCTAAAACCTAACCCATGGGCCTAACCCTCACCTTAACACTAACCCAGGGCCCCAACTCTCACCGTAGGAACTTGGGACAGCACATATGTAGACCTGAGGAACAAAAGACACTTTGTCGCTCACACACTTGTACCCTTCTGGAGCTTGCTGACTTCCTTACCCATCATATTGTTTTGGTATCCAGTCTTATTTTCCAGAGTGGACACTGAGGATGGTTTGTACATTTTCCTACCCTTGTTTCTCTTGCAGCACTACTGTTAATGGCATACACTAGTTTGTTAGTTTCATTTATACTGGTGGCTAGAATTACAGTGTTCCATCAACTCCATATTACTATATGTATTTAGATGCAAAGCACCTCATGGATTTGTCTTGTAACTTGTCCACTCACTCCACTCACGTTTAGCACCCAGAACGTTTCTACAAAACTGTTGGTTCTACAGAACTGTTGATTTTCACATCCAATGACACTATGTTCACATTTTGGTATCTTGCATTTTTGGTGTGCCCTTAATCAGAGTGCATGACTGTTCACTTATGACTTAATCGCATGTTAATACCAGCAGTTAACTTTTGTTTCTACCCATCTTAAAAGGAACTGATTCATTTTTTTCCCTCTACAGGACAGAAAGCTCTACCAGCCACCTGTGGTGGTGTTTGTGGACTGTAAACTTGGAGCTGACCTTTTATATGAGGCTGTGCACAAAGTTATGGGTTTAAATGCAGTAGCTATTCACTCTGATAAGACACAGTGGGAGCGCAACAGAATCCTCAAGGTAATCATATTTGAGAATGTTTTGAAAGATGTGATATGGGTTAAACTAGATGTAGATGTGAACTAGAATGCATAGCGGTGTATAATATGAGCTCCACATTTGAAGTGAATGAAGTGAAATAAGAATAACATTCAACAGAATATAATAGTGATGGTGAGTATACATTTTTTGTGAAGTTTGAGCCTTTACATTACGAGATATTGGCTAGTGAAATGCTAGATTTTCTTTGGACATTATGCACTAGGTGGCACTACTCCACAAATGAATTGTAATGAGTCGGGGTAATGCACCTCCTAGAGGCCAACATTTCATAAAAATTCATAATTTTAGGCTAAACGGTTTTCAAGTCACTCTTTTTAGACAATATTGTGTATAGCATTGTTTCCCACTGTGTATATTGTTTATTAGGGTCTGCTTGAGGGCCAGTTTGAAGTGGTGGTTAGTACCGGTGTATTGGGTAGAGGGCTAGACCTGGTCAGTGTCAAGCTGGTGGTGAATTTTGACATGCCTACTAACATGGATGAGTACGTTCATCAGGTATGATGTGCCTTTGTTCTTTAACAGTGATTAAACATTGTATTGATTTTTTTTTTTAACTTGATACTGAAGTTTGAGAGCATCTGTCAAATTGTAACCTTTAATAAATCTCACAGCAGAAATCCCATTGAAACTCATACGAGGCCTCTTATAGTTCTGACCACCAGGTGCCACTATTGTGCACGTATTTAATTAATCCTATATGTTTGGTTAAAAAGAAACCCTTGTGACGTCAGAAAGCTTGATTCCTCCATCACTACTATTTCTGTGACAGATATCCCTATAGAGTCTGATGTTCATGTTTTTTTAATACACTTGCAGATTGGTAGAGCAGGAAGACTCGGGAACAGAGGGACAGCAATCACCTTCATGAACAACAACAATAAGCGCTTGTTTCTGGACATAGTGCAAAGAGTACAGCCGACCGGCTCGCAGCTTCCTCCTCAACTCCTCAACTCGCCGCATCTACACGAACAGCAAAGAAGAGCCAGAAAAAGTAATAAACAAGGAGGGGATGATGTTGTGACCAAGAACAATATTATTGACATTATTAAAAAGCATGACAGGAGGCATTTTAATAAGTGACATTGATGTTTGATACAAGAATACATAGGATACATAGAATACAATTCAATTTCATTTAATTTTTAATAAACATCACATTGCATTAAGTTGCGTCACTGATTGTCTTTCATATACATTCTTGATTATATGCAAGAAAATAATTTCCCAGGAGTGACAAAGATCAAATTAAATCTGGTTCATCAAAACTATTTTTTTTTATTCTACACACACTACTGTATTGGTGTCTATAACACAAGAACTGATCCTGAAATACCAATTTAATTTGTCACAGGCATTTTAAGTGGTTGAGCAACACACCTGTGACCAGTTAATTTTATTATGTATGCATTTGCAAAAGTGGTCTGAGACTACTTTCTCCACTTCAGGATTCTGTTTATCAGGCTGGAATCTAGACTATACTATAGACCCATATGTGCTTATATTCTCAGGGACAGTGTAGCTCAGTGGTTAAGTGGACTACTGACCAAAAAGTCGTGACTTTGAATCCCATCACAGACAAGCTGTCACTGTTTGGTCCCTGAGCAAGGCTCTTAACCCTCAACTGCTCAGTTGTGTAAATAAAATTAAATGTAAGTCGCTCTGGATAATGGTGTCTGCCAAATGCCGTAAATGTATTGAACATCCCATTCCAGATTCAGTCCTCTTTATTGATATATGATTTGGAAATTGTAATACTACAGCATACAAAGACATTTTAGACAACCGTGTGCTTCTAATTATGTAGAAGAGTTTAAGGAAGAACCACACACGGGTGTGATGATCTGTAGCTTACTTTTGACCAGAAAGTTAAACGTTAATTACGTTACTATAAAAACATATCACCAGTACACGTACACATGCATTGTGGCTATTTTAGGAAACGCCTTATTGCTGAAATACTGTCCATGCCTATCCAGGAGCACCAGATTAAAACAAAATTTATCGTAAACGTGGGCAAAGTTCGTATTTCTTAGTGTGCAGCACCACCTGGCGGTAAGCTGAGTCACTACAATACTTCCTCCAGCTTTCCGTGACGTCACGGCGTCGCACGGTCCAATCAGCTTCGTCCAGTCAGGTTTAAATTGTAGCGGCGTGAAGCAGGAGAAAGTTTACGCGTTATAAGGTAAACAAAGGCTGTTTTGTTTGTTTTCCGTAAAAGTGCGTCCGTATTACGGTTTATAGACACAATATTTTAGCGTGATTTTAATAAATAAAAGAGTAAGAGTAATTTTAGTGAAGTCGGTTTTAGTATGTCTTCTTCTCCAGCTGGTCAGAGAGGTCATAACGGTGCGCGTTTTTAGCCAAACTTCAGATATTATTGAGTTATTCGGTAGCGGTGTTGGGAGGCAGGTTGGAAGAAAATGGACGAGAAAAAGGACGCATCATGTCTGAGTCAGTCTAAAGAGATCAATAAGACGTACATCGTATCCACCATGACAACCGGCAGGTGTGAGGAGACTTCCGGTGCTGGTCGTCTGACTCTGCAAAGAAGGAACACAAGCAGCAAAAACGCAGAGGGTGGTGATCAGGAAGTGTGTGAAAATACCGAGAACCACAGTCACGGGAAACGGTTAACTTTACAGAGGAGAACCAGGGCAGGAGCAGGACCAGGAGCAGGGTGCTCTGATAAACTCCCTCATCCACCACATGCATCCAGCAGGACGGAGAAAAGAGCATGGACTTCTTCCAAGATCCTGTCTGAACCGAACATCCAAACGGGTTCCTCTGTGCTTCTGCGAGCTTCCAGTCTCAAAGAAAGAGTTCTCAAAATCAACACGAAGGATGTCACTAAGCATGGAAACACACCCTCAAAGACTGTCGAGAAAACACATAAAACGTTCTCCACCCCGACTGGGAAAACCCAGTTCCAGAGAATAAGTCTGAAGAAAGAAGTTTTTGAAAAGTTCTCCGAAAGCCAGAAGCAGTCGAACCCTGATCAGAGTGGAGGCACGATTCCCGGTTCAGTCCACAAAAAGTTTCCGATAATCAGCCAACACCGGGGTACGATATCCACCGCCAGGAAGACCACACCTTCTGTTTCTGTGGGTTTACACACCAAGCCTCCTGCACCAGAAACACGGGTGTCTGTTGAACCTGGCAGTGCGGCGGCGCTGGCGTCTTCCAGAGAGCTGAAGATGGAGAACAGCGCGGTCACCGTGGCGGTCCGAGTTCGACCTTTCAGTCACAGGTAAACCATTACTGCTATGCCTCAGCACCCAGAGTTCACGACTTCTATTAATAAAACACAGAACTGAATTCTTAATCTGCGTTTGTTTCCTGTCATCCAGGGAGAAGAACGAGAACGCCCGGCAAGTGATTTTCATGGAGAACCACCAGACTGTCGTTCAGCATCCCGACACCAAACAGACGCACACCTTCTCTTTTGACTTCTCCTTCTACTCGGCTGACGAAGCACACCCGGGTTTCGCCAGTCAGCAGACGATTTACGAAACGTTGGCCAGACCTTTACTCGAAAGAGCATTCGAGGGATTTAACGCCTGCCTTTTTGCGTACGGACAAACGGGCTCGGGGAAATCCTACACGTACGTACACATATTTTGGATTAAAAAACATTTACAGGGTTTATACTGAACATCTGAAGTATCGGGCAGGGTAGATGCGTTTCACATGCAAAGACTCGCTGTAAAGCAAAGACGCCTTCGAAGTTACAATAAGCATGACGTTTCTATGTAAAAGTGCAGTAAACAGGAATAAACTACAGGAAGTCCATATATGGTGTCTTTTTCGTAAACGGTGTTCCCAGGTGTTTCACAACATGTGATGTTTTATAAGGAAATTACAAAAGCTATAATAAAAGATAGAATCCGAGGTCAACATGTAATGCCCAAGTTAAATATTTAGTATTTTCTAATTGTATTCTTTCCAGTATGATGGGCTTCGGTGAGGAGGCTGGAGTTGTACCCAGGTTCTGCGAGGATCTCTTTGCAAGGGTGTCCTGTGCGGATAAAAACGAGGCAAGTCTGAGCTCGTATGCATGTAATATTAAGGAAGAGATTGACTAATCGACTAAATGAAACTCCGCCCACAGAGCATCTGATATCTTCTGTCACCATCTTTTTTTTGCCCACAATCTTCAACTTTTGAACTCTGTAGAGCTCAGAGAAAAAATGTTCCAGATTCAAGCGTTATGTTGGAGGCAATCTCACTTCACTGTAATCTTGTACTAATCACTGATATCGAGCCTGAATTCAGATGCATGTTTCCGTTTATTGTGATAGGTCTCTTGTCACCTGGAAATGAGCTACTTCGAGGTGTATAACGAGAAGATCCACGACTTGCTGGTGGTGAAGGACGAGCAAAACCAAAAGAAGATGCCTGTAAGTAAAAACTGTTGATTGTCCACAATTAAACCAATTAAATTATTACCAATTAAAATTTGTTTACAGGGAGAACGTCTTCGGATAGCTACTCGTACTCGTCTACTCGTCACAAAAGTGTACAAGAGTAAACCTGCTGGAATGATTATTATATACAGAGTGGTGACAACAGTAGAACAGTAGCTTTAAATTAGCTGTGATGAAGCTCACTCAGCACAGATGTGCGTTTACTGCGTGCTTTAATAAATCAGTCTTGCGTCTTCTCCACCTTTCCCGCGTGTTTAGCTGCGGGTCAGAGAACACCCCACCGATGGGCCGTATGTCGCCGATCTGTCCACGTAAGAGCACCTGACCTTTAATAACCTTTCCTCTAGTTGGTCTCAGAGCTGCTCAGGTTTAACATCGCTCTGTTTCTCCAACAGGAATGTGGTCAGTTCCTACACTGATGTGCAGGTACCACAGCACGCTGTGTATTCTTTCTTTCTTTATTTCTTTTATGCTTGCTTTCTTTACTTTCTCTCTTTCTTTCTTTTGTGTATTCTTGCATTTTCTTTCTTTATTTACTTCATGCTTTCTTTCTTTTGTGTACTTTTTCTTAATCTCTTGGTTTCTTTCTTTCCTTTGTGTATTCTTTCTTTTTTCTTTTTCATTCATGCCTTTTGTGCTGTCGTTCATTTATGCTTTCTTTCTTGCATCTTTCTTTCTTTCTTTCTTTCCTTTATGTACTTAAAAAAATATATATTTCCTTCTTTCTTTCTTTTTCTTCTTTTTTCTTTTGCATACTTAATTTCTTTTATAGGGTATGAAAGAAATTAAGTAAAATATATCATTTCTTTTTTTTCTTTGTTTCTTTCTTTCCTTTACATACTCCTTAATTTCTCTTATATGTTTCTTTTATCTTTCTTTATTTCATTTCTGCTTTCTTTAATTCATGCTGTCCTTCATTCTTTCTTTTCTTCCTTCTTTCTCTTGTTCTCGCATGCTTTCTAGCTTGCTTCCTTCCTTTGTTGCTTTTTTCTTGCTGTCTCTCTCTCTTTCTTTCTCTCTCTCTTTCTCGCATCCTTGCTTGTTTTCTTTAAGAAGTTAGATAAGAGTGGTAATGAAGAAGGACTGCTCTCTTACTCTCCTGTGTGTTGTTTCAGGCCTGGCTTGGGCTTGGGAATAAACAGCGAGCTACTGCTGCTACAGGCATGAATGACAAAAGCTCCAGGTCTCACTCCGTCTTCACTCTGGTCCTGACTCAGACTAAGGTTAGACTTTTATCAGTAGAGTTCCAGGCTGTTGTTTTGGACTCCGGAGTGCCATTCGTTTGTTTATTGTGTTTGTGTTGGTCCACATGCAGACAGAATTAGTGGAAGGGGAAGAACACGATCACAGAATTATCAGCAGGATTAACCTGGTGGATTTAGCAGGCAGCGAGCGCTGTGCCACGGCTCAGACCAGTGGAGACCGGCTGAGGGTACACCCACCATTACACACACTTTCACCATGCGCCAGTTTGGTGAAAAGAGTAGAGCTTATTTCTCTTCTAAATTAACAATATGGTTTCTTTGCTTCGTCTCATTAGGAGGGAGCAAGTATCAACAAGTCTTTGCTCACTCTGGGGAAGGTGATTTCTTCCCTCTCTGAGCAAGCTCAGGGCAGAAAGAAAACCTTCATTCCGTACCGGGAGTCGGTCCTGACGTGGTAAGTAGCACGTTTGAGCTTGTTTTTAAACCTATTTTGCGTTTTGACCCACAAGCTGATCAGACAGTGTTCTAGTCCAGCTGAAAGCCTTTCTCTCTCTTTTGCATGCAGGTTACTGAAGGAAAGCCTGGGTGGAAACTCAAAGACGGCCATGATCGCAACACTGAGTCCAGCCAGTAGCCACATGGATGAGAGCCTGAGCACTCTGCGTTACGCTCAGCAGGCTCGCCTGATCATCAACGTAGCCAAGGTCAACGAGGACACCAACGCCAAGCTGATCCGAGGTCAGTAGGTCCGTCCCTTCTTTCCCTGCTGCTCACCAAGAGCCAGCCTGGACCTGTGTAGTGCATCGTCTTCACAGCAGAGGGCAGCAGAGGAACACGATATGTACTTGGTTATACATATACAGTACACGAATCCTTGTGTTTAACACCAGAGCTGAAAGCGGAGGTGGAGAAGCTGCGGGCCGCCCAAATGAGCTCTCAGGGCGTCGATCCAGAGAAGATGAGACAATTCCAACAGGAGATATTCGCCCTGAAGACTCAGCTCTCCCAGCAGGAACGCGAAATGGCCGAGGTGCACAGGTAATCGCAGAGCGCCTGCTGTCATTCCAGCGGGGTCGACCACGTGCACGGTTTCACACGTTATCATTGTCTTGTGTAGAACCTGGAAGGAGAAGCTGGAGCATGCAGAGAGGAGGAAACGTGAAGAGACCAAAGAGCTCCAGGCTGGTGTTTGCTGTTTCTAGATCCAACACAAGATTTATTTTGTCTATAATGCAGCATGCAGACATATTCTCTTTTTCTTTTCCTCTCTCAATATATCAGCGTGCAGGCATCACATTTAAAGTGGATAACCGGCTCCCCAACCTTGTGAACCTGAATGAGGATCCTCAGCTGTCAGAGATGCTCTTATACATGATTAAGGAGGGGCAGACCAAGGTCGGGAAGCTCAAGTCTGAGTCAGCCCATGACATTCAGCTCTCTGGGGCTCTTATTGCTGATGAACATTGGTAAGATGCCATAATAAAGCAGCGTAATACCCCATCATGGTATCAGCTGCCTTGAGTTCCACAAGGACATCAGGCGATTGGGAACTTTTACTGTTGATTTACAAAAAAATCAACAGTAAAAAAAAATTTTTTGCTGTCATTTGTAATAATCTCTCAGATTTTAAATCTTTTAGATACACCTGTGTACAAAGCTGGGTAGTATTAGCTAGTGGGCGCATTTTAATTCTGGTAAATCTCTTAATGTCTTAATAACAAATAGTTTTTTCTTGAGAAGGATTCAGCAGTGGTGGTTTTACGCATCAAGGTCATGTTGTGTGGCCCAGAGTACAAGCCGTGTAAACATACACGCTTTAATACGTAGTCTATGAAGGATGGAACAGATGTATTTGATTACTCAGTATATTCTTCAGTACATCTTTGAACTAGAGCTGTATACTGCATAGCGGTGAGTAATATGACTACATAAAGTGAGAGAAGGAGCAAGAATGAATGAAAGAATGAAAGCTGTCAGTTGCAGCACCCCCTAGTGATGCAGGCTGTGAAGTTTCATCGAGTTTGAGCTTTTTGGTTACAAGATATCGGTTAGTGAAATGCTAGATTCTTGCACTACTCTACAAATGAATCATAATGTACTAGGGACACAAAGCTTATATTCCGTGTCAGACATGGCGCTACAAGCCCACCAAACGTCACGTGGATTGGCGATATATGTGATCTCGTTGACCAAAAATCAGCAGGGGAAAAACAGAAGAAGAATTTTTTTTTAATTATAAAACTATATGACCAGCAGGAATAGTTGCAGCAGTTAGAATAAATGTATAGGTTTATTTGGTGATTTCCATCCATGGTCTTAATATATAGAGACCAATGGCACTGTTTTCTCTGTGATGTAGTGCTTCGTAGAAACCTTAGTAATTTCTTTCCTCCCAATTCTCTTCCAGTGTTATCTCCAATGTTAATGGCACAGTCAGCATCATCCCAATGGAAAACGCCAAGACCTTTGTGAATGGAAAACTTGTATCTGAAGCCACCATCCTCCACCATGTAAGAGAAATGAGACACACCATGAAAACACAGACTCAAAGTATAAAACTTTATTTATGTATTCCTATTGGTTCAGGGCGACCGAGTGATTCTTGGAGGAGATCACTATTTCCGCTTTAACCACCCTGCTGAGGTGCAGTGTGGAAAGCGAGTGACCTGTTGGAGTAACGGAGATGGCCAGAAGGACTTTGAGTTTGCCAAGAATGAGCTGCTTTCAGCTCAGAGAGCTCAGTGAGTTCAAACCACACTTATACCATAAACCTTTGTTTAATTCATTGTTAACATGTGATGCACATTGTGTATGTTTACAAGAGATGGAATAATGCGAACGGTGAGTAATTAACGTCCAGAGGCATTCATATCTTTAGAAAATTTTAAAAATAAGGCATAGAGATTTATTATATTACTGTAAGAAGAAGTAACTAATCTCTAAGAAGTAATTTGCATTACATTGATATAACTGTATGGCTTGTGTACCATTTATACTGTATAAGCATTTCCAGTCAGTCAGTCAGTCAGTCATTATCTGTACCTCTTATTCCCAGTTACGGGGTCACAGGGGAGCCGGTGCCCAGCCGGCAAC
>JAOTRJ010000004.1:19252120-19262681 GCA_028564905.1 Leptodoras praelongus | reverse complement strand
AGAAGTCAGGTTACTACACAGCCGACAGCCCTATTGGACAACTGTTAAAATTCATATTATGATTATTTTATAATATTATGAATGAACTAGTTTTGATGCCTTCAGTGAGAATCTACAAAGTAAATAGTCATGAAAATAAAGGAAACGCATTGAATAAGATGGCCTGTACTGTATATATATATATATATATAAATATATATATATATATATATTTATATATACAGCTCCCTAATTACTTAGTACAATCCTGTTAAAAGCTATACAATTAATACTGTAAATTTACAGCAAGTCTTACGGTGAACAGTTCTGACGTTTTAAACGAGACACTAAAATAAAAGTAAATGAGTACGTTTTGTTCACTTTTTGCCAGGAATGAGTGACTCAGGCATAAACAAATATCCTGATTTCTCAACACAGGTTAAACACCATAAAGTATTCCCAGCAGCCTTCATTGTGTTTCATTTTTTGTTGGAAAAGTAACATTTGGAAATATAAAATCGTTTTGTACTGAGTCAGTGCAATGCAGAACTCAATAACAAAAGTTGTACCTAAAACAACAGGGTGCCTAAGACTTTTGCACAGAACTGTACATTTCTGTTTGATTCTTCAAAGCCCATTTTAGTAGATATAGTAGCGAACCAGCTATGGGTTGGTTTGCTTTCTGTTGTCCATACACTTGTTTCATTAATCGCCTTTGAATTAATAAGCAACATCAGTTATACAGCCCACTGATCAGAGAGGTTTTACCTTGTTCTTCTTCAGTACTTCCCCAAATCACATTCGATGGTTCTTGCTTTCGATGACACAAGCGTACCTCATCATACACAAACTGACATTATCAAAGTATTCAACAAGCAGAAACACTGTACAACCACTGTACTAAGTGTATCACATATAATTGTCAAAGAGTTTAACAAGTAATAGACGTGTGATTAGTTCCCTCCATAATTTCCTCTATTTTTAATTCTCAGAGGAAAGACTGTTCAACATTAATAACATACATACATATGTGCACTAAGTGACTATTAAGCATGCATGCAGTAGTGCCGCAGGGTACTTTTTGCTTACTAGGAAGCATTAGAGAGACTTTGCCTGCAGTTATATACAACAGCATCACTAAAAGCCAACGTTACGTTATGCTCTTGCACTGCTAAGTTGGGCTGATCTAACACAAATATATTGATCTGCAATAATAAAAGTGAAAGTTTTTAGAAGGCTTTTAGAATCATTGACAGTGTGGGACAATGGCATACAAGAAATTGTGTGAAACTGTATATCCTTAATGCATACATGGTTGTGTTTTGTCTCTTGCACTGTAACAGTCTTTTCATGTTTTAGGTGGAAGTTGTTTTTTTTTTTCATTAAATGATTTGCATATTGTTCTTTATGAATGCCAAGCGGTCTACTGTAGTACATAAAGTAGAGAATGTGTTTTGTGTGATTAGGATTTGCAACAGAAAAAGCAATGGTTCATATGTATGTAACTTTAGAAAAATGTCAAAAAAAGGACTTTTTTTTTTATGTTTATGGTAAGTTCCGTCGTGGGTGGTTGTGAAAGATTCTTCTGTTCATGCTAATTTGTCAACACCCAGCTTCCAATGATAAAAATACAAAACCCATAAATACAATGTTTGTCAAAAGCAACATCGGAGGTATATAGATAGTGTTGCTCAATAAACCACCTGAGTTTTTGTAGCATCAGGAACAAGTCAACCTTTCAACAATGACAGGAACCGGGCACTACGATTCAAGTTTTTCACATGACCTCTCAGAGATTGTTAGCGCTTGGCTCTGTGTTTCTTGGGAGCAATAGGCCATAGGGCTGGGGACATAGTTGAACGGAGTTACTCGGACGGCCTTGCTAGGAGCGCTCTGACGGAATGGACCTATGACCCCACTATGACTGCTCTCCACAGATTGAAAGGTTGAGGTGGAAGCTGTGCTGTAGGTTTTGAGGGATCCGTCAGAATCTCCATCTTGCAGGTTATTCCCAGAGGCCAGGCTGATTCTTCTGAGAAGGGCCATCTTAGCTACCTCTTCTGAAATCACGGACCCGTTTTCAATTGTAGGTGATGTGCTTGAGTTGGTTTTATTGGTTGATAAGTCCTCTGTTTGAACGGTTGCATCACTTGTCTTGCGTGATATAAGTGTAATTGTTGGCAATTTAGGTGGCATGGGTGGGGGCATTGGTTTGTGCCCTTCAGGGGAAGGCACCAGAGGGAGTGCAGTAGGTGGGAGAGTGCTCTTTAATATTTGGGGAACATCTTCATCACGGATTCTCCTCCAGGTGACTTTATTGTTATTATTCCGTGATGCAGCTCGATTCTGCCTTTGCTTCGTGTCCTTCTCACTCCTGGCCCTGATACTTGAGTCTGATGATGATGAGCGTAATGAGGAGCGACTGGTCACACGACTTAGGATATTTATACTGGGGGAGGAAGAATACCTTTTGAATGTATCCTCTCTTGTCTCCCTTAGATTTGGCTCAGGTACAGGTCTCTGAGGCACCCTGCAGGGACTTTCTGAATTTGTTCTCCTGGCTGGACGTTTCACTGTGAAGTTCCTGTCACTGGAGTTTGCCCTCGGTAGAGCCACACTCTGCTTGAGGATGTCTTGTTCATGACCACTCCTTGGCCCTTGGGGTCCCTGCATTCTTTTTGGACCTTGTACTGCTGGCTTTAGTTCTTGGCAGCGAGAAGAACATAGGAAGACTGCTGGGGCTCCTGGACATGTTCTTCGAGGAGATACATGTTTGGATGTAGGGACAGATTGTGAGAAAGGAACATTCTGTCTTGATGATTCTTTGATAAACGTCAGTTGTCTAAGGAAGCCATTGTGATCTGATTCACCACTGCATGAATGAGCAGAGGTCATGCGAACTAAATCCAGTCGATTGGCTGGTGAAATTCTCCTTCCTGATAACTGACTATTTTGTCTACTAATGCTAGTAAGCTGGTTGGTTACTAACGGTGAAATTGTTCTTGACTGCTTTGATGAATTCTGCATGAATGGTATTCTGACAGGGGATTTCTGTGTCTTGCTGTCAGCAGATCTTGGGTTTTGATTGGACATGGAAATGCCTCTTTTTTTGTCTGGTGGACTGTCTGGGTCTGAGGTCACCATTTTCTGATTTGGTTTAACAGTTTGGGTAGTGGGGCTTGCTTTTTTCTGAGTTTGCCTTGATGGAGTTGAACTTTGAGATGATCCTGATGAGGAACTCTTTGGAATCCTGGCAGGAGGAGTTGAACTTCTTTTGGGTAATGATAACTGAGTTGAGTCACTAAGGTGCCCCAATCTATGAAGGCTTCTGGACCGGTGTTGAGCTAATGAAGGATTTTTTGGGCCATCGGCCTTCGGGGTCACCTTCTTAGGTGGTGGCCGCTGCGAAAGCATTTTCTCTTTCTTAGGAGTGTATATCACTGTTCTGCCTCTGAAAACTACAGGCAAGTTTGGTACTGGTTTGCGTGGGGCAAAATCAAGTGGCTTATTCGCCTTTTTGTTATCTTTGACCAACTTCTTCTTCTCACTGATGTCAGGCTTTGGAGTAAAGCTGGATCCAGATATAAATGAAAGAACAGAGTCTGATTCGGATGATGGTTCCTGGGACTTTGAAGCTTGCAACTTTGTGATTATTGTATTTGCACCTTCCTGTATTGCCCTCCATTCAACGCTGTTGAGATCTGAATCTTTATCAGATGCCATTTCTTCACTGTCCAGATCATCTTCAGGATCCCAATGCCCAGTTTCCTTCTGTGCAGTTTTGTGTTTTTGTTTAGAATCTCCTTTCCTTTTTCTGGTGGCTTGCTTTTTCTTTTGCTTTGGCATAGCAGATGTTATGCATTTTAACAAAAGATCATCTTCTGAGTCCAGGCTGACAGAACTTGGTGAAGTGTTGTCTTCATACTTATTTTGGCCTTGCTGGGTTTTTAGGGTACACTGACCTTTGCTGGATATTACATTATATTTATTTCTCAAATTTACATGCTGAGATTTCCCTTGGTCCTCAAACATCTCTACATCACTCAAAGAGCTGAGAGATGAGCTGAGAGAATAACATGGGGGTGCTTCATCCATGATTAGATTTTGCTTGATTCTTTGAAACCCATGTCTCTGGAAGTTGTCCACCCGACCTTTTGAATTAGCATAGTGGAGACCTCCGTTGTTTTTGTTTACATTGTTAAACTGTTTCTGTCTACTTCTTGCCATCACCCCATCACTGCTAGACATATCATTATCGTGGAAGCGGTACATGGCTTCCTTTGTTTCGGCTGGATGATGCATGGATTGAAAAGATGCATTTTCTTGTGCTTTACTTCTAGAGTATGATTTCTGACTTTGGTATACCTCTTTACTTTGCTTTCTGTTTGGAAGCGCTATATGAGGCATACTCTGTGACAGACTCTGTCCTTGCGTTTGTATTTGTCTGATCGGGGATTGGCTTTGGACTCTTTGCTGAGTCATTTTTGCTGCCATTTCTTTACTTTGTATAAGTAATCTTTGGGTAGGATTCATATGTCTTACGGTTTTGTTCATCTGGTTTGTTCCTGTTTCAGATTGACATGCCATTTTAGAAGATTTATGGAAACGAGAGAATAGGCGTAGCTCTTCAATTCTTTTTGCCTCTGTATCAATAAGCTCTTGTGTGTCTTTATTTCTGGAACGCCAGTCTCTTGACCCTTTCACTTTGAGGGGGTACTGAAGAGTCTCATCACTTAAGGAAGTGGTGCTTGAGAAATAAACAGGAGTACCTTCAGCGGAATCCGTGTATGAAGAATCATCATGATGAATATCTTTCGCAGATATTCCAACCTTCCGCCCAGGACACATCTGGTTTTTATTATTCTGGAGCACCATGTACACTGGTAACTGCACAGATCTTTGAACTTGGGTGTTAAGTACTTGGTTTGAGAGTGTAGACATTAAAGCGGGTCTTACTTTCTTAAACCTTGAGGGCATGGCTGAATTGATACACTCTTTGAGAATTTCTATGTCATCATCTGAGTTGCCCTCACTGTACTGATCTTGATCCATACATGACTGATAATCAGCAGGATTCCTCTTACCAGAGTAGACTGGATCATTGTCTTGCTGATTTAACAAAGGTGTAAGTTTAAGCTCTACATCTTTTTGGACATAGTGCTCATGCAGAGGAAGGGCACTAAGACTAGACGCACAAGAAAAGTTCTCTAATGGTTTTTCAACAGTGAAGTAGATCATCGTGTCTAGGTCTTGTGGCAAGTTAAATTTTTCCTTCAAATCCGCAATTTCCATAAACTTACGCAAGCCATTTTCCCACTGGCCTCCAATACCACCAATATTTTGCTGCTCTGGTCCATTTGCTTCAGCACAGCATGGAGTCTTACTGCGACTTGGAGGCATGGTTTGTCCTGGGCTGTCCGGGAGATCACTTGGACTCACAGTTCCACTTATCATTTCACTACAAGGATCACTTTGTATAGAACTGGCAATTGATGGGGACTCAAAGCTACCCAGTGAACTTACAGAGCTACACCGACTCATCACAAGTGGAGTCTCATGAAGGTAGTTCTCAGAGGAACTGGATGGAGTCCTGTCCTCAAGTATGATTGCTGTTGCTTCCCTAATAAATGTCTTTTCATGTCTCATTGGAATCTCAATGGGATCAGAAGTACTGCTTGTAGTGGGGCAAGTTTTCTGGTCAGTCATAAGCAGTTGACTGTCACTGAGATCTTCTAGTGTTTCATCTTCTTCTTCCTTCTTAATCATATCATCATCTTCCACCTCAATAATTTCAAGAGATGAGTCACTTTCTAAATCATTTTCACTTTGCCCATCAAGGTCTCCATCACCAGAAGAAAGAGAGGACAGAGAGCTACAGCGAGAAAAACAGATTGGTGTATTCTCCACTGAGTACTTCTGTGGTGTGTCTAGCTGACCTATGGGGCTTCTTGAAGAGCCTATAGGAGAGAACTTGCTATTGCTTTCTCCAGTGGTTACAGTGGGGATCCATGCTTGTTTTTTCATTTCCTGGGATGCCTGAACATTGGCAGCACCAAACATGGCATTCTGGCCTAAAGGAACATGCTGATAGGAAGGAGAGAGCTTAATGGTAGGTATACTAGTATCAGAAGATACCCTGGTTGATACAGTTGCTGGTGTCTCTATAAGGGGTTCTTGGTCTTTTTCTTCTTCTCTGCTACAGTCAAGCAATTTTAAATCTTTTGCCATGTCAGAATCTCTTTCAGGTATCTCATTCTGGCATATTAATTTGGATAAACTGGCACCACTGTTTAGCAGTTCCTTGTGAGCCACCTTGAGTTCAAGCTTGTTTGGACGCCTGTGTTCTGCTGGCCTTACGGAACTTTGAATCTGATCAGTACTACCACAGCAGCCATCACTAGTGCTACCACTGTTAAGGCTGTCATTGGATATAGTTGAGTTCACTGTTTTCAGCCGTAACAGAGCATGGGCTTTGCTGGGATGGTCTTTGTGTGAGAAGGAATTATCAGACAGACGGCACGGAGAACACAGCTTAGCTCGTGCCTCATGGAGATCATCAGGTCCATAATTCCAATCTGCAAAATGGTCCTCAGAACTGAGACTAAAGCTGTCTTCTGAGGATGTATGCAAGGTAATATCTTCCACTAACTTATCAATTTTAGCCACAGTGTTGGTGATCTTTTTTGCTAATTTTTCAGCTGCTATGGTCATTTCATCATCAGGGGGTTGTGTCTTTTGTAAAGACTCCATATCTCTCTCAGGTTCTCCCTCCCTTCTGCGAGGCTGATTCTGAAGGAAGTTTGAGTTATTCAAAAACATAGAGAGCATGGAAAATGTTCCTGTTTCTATGCTACTCGAAACATTTGGGGCCTCATCATCATCAAAACATCCAGAATCTGAGGCATAGTCTTTGGCCAAGCTTTCAATATGTCGTAGGGGCTTGTTAATGTTCATATGCCTTGGGCTTTGCTTCTCGAGCGAATCGAATGTTTCTGCCAGGTGCTTTGCATCTAGCTCAGCCTCCAGTGCTTTCTGCTTTCTCATATAGAGCGAGGGCATACAGGAGCCTGGTGATATAACAGCAGTATCTTTATATTTGAGTGGACGGTTTGTGAGGAGGTTTCTCAGTGCAGCAGCACTTCCCATGGCTATCATCTTGTGCTTGGAATGAATGAGATTGCGTAGCATGCTAACAGCTCCTAGGTCCCACAGTAGTTCTTGGTCCTTTGGACTTCGAGCAGACAGATTCCACAGGGTTCCACAGGCATTGCTCACAATTGTTAAACTGTGTGATCTTAGGTGTTGTAACAAAGTCTGCAGGCAGTTGTGATCCCTGAGGACTTGTCTAGTCAGCAGAAAAAAGGAAAATATTAGTGACACAAATTGAAACAAAGACCCAAATAAAACATTAGTCTAACAAGAGTTCAGAATAGTACCTGTAATCATCACGGGTAGCAATAAGACTGGATACATTACGCAGGATACCTCCGCCACTTTCAATGATTGCCAGGGAGTTGGTCTGGCACTGGTAGGTAAGTGTACTGACTAGAAATCCTAGCGCACCATCAACGGAGCAAATCGCCATCTTATTTTCAGTGCTATGTGCCGATAAATTCCATAAAGCACTTAACACGCTTTTTAGAGTAGATTCCTGTAATGAGAAATGAAGCAAAAGATTTAATACGCATTTAACACTAGCACGCAAACATTCTGTTATCCATTAATACTTGTATTTTACCTTTGTAGCCTGAAGTGCACAGGACATTAGTGCTGATACACTGCCAACATCACGAAGGGCTCTTTTACTTGTGATATCAGCACGCCATGAAAGGTTCCTAAGAATACTTGAGACCACCTATAGGATTCAAAGAAGCCAAATTAAAAAAACATGCCCGTAAAATGAAAAGGGAACTTGAAATAGAAGATTTGATTTACCTGATGTAACTCCTCGCTATCAGAAGCCAGTTGAGCAACAATGGCTTGAAGACAGCTTTTCTTGGAGCAAAGTGTGGCCTGAAATTAAATGACAAAAAATGACATCACTATACATAACATCATTCATCTAATTATTTTTCTTTACATTAAGCCTCTGTACTATTTTAGTTTACCTTATTTACAACATCTCCATAGGTAAGGTTTGTGAGTGCCATCCCAGCATATCTTCGCAAGGCCATATTCATAGGCTCATTCTGCATACCATACAGTTCCTGTTCCAATTGCATAAGCTCGGCAATAGCCTGAAGTCCGCCTGAAACAGACAGACTCGCAATGAACTATCTGCAGGGGTTCTATCCACAGGTTTAGTACCTTTCTGCTTCCAAAACACAGATCTGAACACCCATAAATGCTGGCTTATAGACAGACTATGAACAACTACAGTACATTCTTGCATGCTATATATTTTTTTAATAATTAACTCATTTTAATCTCATATGGTTTATTCTGTTATACACTGAAGTACCAGAAAAACTGGTACCTATGCAAAATACAAAAAGCAACTACACCTATGCACATCACTGTCTGCCAGAGCATATATACAGTATATAGACATATACATAGACATTTATGGAAGCTTCTAGTTTCCATTTTCCACTGTGAGAATGGCAAGTTATCATGTCTTTGGGATTTTTCAACGTGGTTTAATACTTGGAGCTTATGAGATGCATTTCAAGGGTATACTGTAACTACAAGAATTTCCGACAAAACCTCAAACCTACGACAGCAGCGTGGTGGTAAATAGGCTCTGGGTGAATGTGACCAGTATCAGCTGGCAAGAATCGTTTCACGTGATAGACGTGTAACACTGCCTCAAGTAACATCGGAATTCAATATTGGGGCCTCAAGAAACATCAGCGTGAGGACTGTGAAACATTCCCTCCATTGTCCAGTTTTTCTGGTACTTCAGTATATGCAAAATTTCCCAGTTCATCAGCAATGAGGATGTGATCACATATATGATCGATAAATTGATATCTATAAATATTAATAGATGTTAAATCCATATGATAAAATATTCTAGTTACCAAGTTCATTCATTGCCCTTCGATAGTCCTCCTCAAAGGACAGTTTCATTATGGCACAAACTGCCTGGCAAATCTGGGGATCCAGGGGCTCTGGGATGTCTGCGTAATTCAAATTAAGATATGCATGTGTCAATATAACAGACAGTGACTAAATATTATGACTAAATTAGTTTAGTGTACTTATCTGCACTTACCTGTGGTTTTTGTACCACTAGGTGACGGGGTTCCTATGTGGTTCTCAATCCAGTCCCAGCCATTCTCACAGTGTGAGCGTATCTGTTCCAGCACATGCAATACCCTCATCTCACGCCTTGCTTGGCCCTCATCAGGCTGTGAGTACACAATGTTATGCAGAGCAGCACTAGCCCGGGATCGAGCTTCTCGGCTGCAGCCTGTGGCATCAGGAGTCTTTCCAGTACTTGCATCATGCAGTATTTGCACAAGCAAGGGGACACAACCAGACTTGCGCATTGCAATGCAGCTTTCCTGTGAGCTGGACATGGCTAACAAAACACGCGACATCTCCTCTCGATCTCTGGAGGCTAGCATTGACAACAGCCAGAACATCATCTCCACCTAAAGTGTGCAGAACATCAAAGTCAGTGCTACAAATCAGAAACCAGAACTACTGTATTTGTGAAGCAAATGTTTTCACATACACCCTGATACATATAAATCTGTAGAGTGATTACTGTTAAATCAGTATGACTCAAATGACTAAAACACATTAGTGTCATACTTTGTTCCCGGCTTCTCCAGGTGCCTCCATAGTGCTAGCGCTTGCTCCATTTTCCATTTCAGGCGCTGGTGCTTTGGAAAGGCTGTCGACATGCTGCAAAAAAAAAAAAGATATACATGCAATTAATACTACATGAAATCATATAATTCCTTGTGTAATGTTATTTAATCTATTAAGTGATATACAATACTAGATTACAAGACAGAAAACAATCCTTGCATTCTGTGGCTCCAGTAAAAGGCTTCCAGTTGAATATTTGCATATGGCAACCATGGCAAGTCCACCGACAGTCAAGGCAGCAAATTCACCCTTTCATCCTCGAGCCAATCACTATGGCAACCTTTGCAGTAGCACTGGATGGGAAGGCACGTGATCCTTTGAGGTCTACCCAGAATAATGTGCATTCTGCACTGAATTATCCTCAAAACAATCAGGTTTATGTGTAATGGAAGGAAGGAAATTAAGTATGTACTGTATTAGGCAGTCTTCTCTTCTTTTCCATAAGTCATTTCTACATATATTTATTAATGTTAAATATGAGTTAATTATTTTTATATGCTGATAACACTCTTATAAGTTGTAATAATAATAGTAGTAATAATCACATGTTAATAACCATACAGTAGTGAAATATCCATAAATAAATACACTGATCAGGCATAACATTATGACCACCTCCTTTTCTCTACACTCATTGTCCATTTTCTCAGTTCCACTCACCATATTGCTGCACTTTGCAGTTTTACAATTATAGACTGTAGTCCATCTGTTTCTCTACACACTCTGTTAGTCCCCTTTACTCTGTTCTCTAATGGTCAGG
>JAOTRJ010000004.1:18893516-18905851 GCA_028564905.1 Leptodoras praelongus | reverse complement strand
TGTTAGTGTGTGTTGTACTGGTGTGAGTGGATCAGACACAGCAGTGCTGCTGGAGTTTTTAAACACTGTGTTCACTCCACCATATTGCTCCACCCTGTAGATGTAAAGTCAGAGACTGTAGCTTGTCTGTTGTTGCACAGTTTGTGTTAGTCATCCTCTAAACCTTCATCAGTGCTCACATGATGCTGCCTACTGGATGGGGTGACTGGACATTTTTGGTTGGTGGACTATTCTCAGTCCAGCAGTGACTCTGAGGTACAGTATTTAAAAACTCCAGTAGCACTGCTGTGTCTGATCCAAATGAAAATTATTCCATAGTGGTCAAATTAAATTTAAGACACGTCTTATATACTTAAGAACCACATCCATGTTCTTGTTCCCAAGTGTCCCGAGGCCACTACGTCATCTGCAAATGCATTAATCAGTAAAGTTCCTGCAGGCATTCCACTGGACCACTCAAAATGTTTTGGAGGTCTTAGACAATTCTTCTGTGTGAGACCAACGGGCCACGCTGTCACTCAAGTCACTCAGGAACATACGAGAGTCTGGAGTACACCCATGGCAGGATTTCCTGCCTCCTGAGCTGTTCTCTTCACCTACTGAACAGTTCTGGATAAGATCCAAACACAAACAGGCAGGCGACAAGCAAGGGACACCCACACCCACAAATCAGCTACTTTTAGAAAACACCCTGAAATTCTACGAACTGAATATCACATCATTTGTTATTTTTAAGTATATACAAAAACATTTAATGCATGCATCTATAAACGTATGAGCATACTTGCATTCTTAATGCTGACCGTTATGCTGTTCGAGACACTCAGAGTTTTAGTCTGACACTACTGCTAGGGTACTTCAAATACTGGATCAGTTATGAATTGCAAAAATGCATTTTTATAAAACATAAAAGAGCTGGCTTTAAAATCTGATTGGCTGATCTGCCAGTGTAAAATGCTCATTATAGTGAGCACATCACAATAACTGAAGGTTTTAAACCAATCACGCCGTTACACTTCTGTTCTGTCTCTGGAGTGTGATTATTCTTGCCAGTTATGTAGCAACCAAATCTTACTGTTAACAAACAACGTTGCACAAGGACGAAAATGTTACATTCATGTTAATAAATCAATTATTGATCGAACACCATATTTTAATAATATTGGCATGATCACCACAGCAACACTAGCGGTCATATAGTTTTTGCTTTTAATAGTTTTTGCTTTCATATATTTTTTTCTTCTTCATCTGTTTTTTTTTTTGGTTGAGGATATCATATACTTTGACTTCAGCAATCCACATGATACTTGGTATAATTAGGTTTGCCGAGTTTGTCTCAGCCACTCCAGAACCTTCATTTTATTTTTTCTGAGCCATTCAGAGCTGGACTTGCTTGTGTACTTTGGATCTCTGTCCTGCTGCATAGCGTAACATAACTGTGCTTGAGCTTTATAAACTGATGTACAGGATCTTCCGATAGAGAACAGAATTCATGGTTACATCAACTATGCCAAGTTGTCCAGGTGATGCAGAAGCAAAGCAGCCCCAGAACATCACACTACCACCACCATGTTTGACTTTAGGTATGATGTTCTTATGGTAGAATGCAGTGTTAATTTACAGCAGATGTAACAGCAGCCATGTCTTCTAAAAAGTTCCACTTTTGACTCATAAGCCCATAGAATATTCTCTCAAAAGTCTTGTCAGGCATCTAGATGCTTTTTGGCAAATGTAAGATGAGCTTTTGAGTTCTTTTTGGTCAGCCTATTTGGTTTGTGCCTTGCAACTCTCCCAAGGATGCCACATTTTTCCAGCTTCTTTCTTACTGTGAAATCGTGTACATTGACGTTAACTAAGGCAAGTGAGGCCTGTGGGTCTTTAGATGTTTGTCTAGGTTCTTTTGTGACTTCTTGTATGAGTTGTCAGTATGATCATGATAAATTTTGGTAAGTCGGTCACTCCTCAGAAGGTTCACCACTGTTCCAAGCTCTCACTGTGGATCTCTGGAGTCTTAAAGTCTAAACGATGGCTATTATAACCCTTTCCAGACTGGTATATTTTAATAATCTCTTTAGAATATGGCATCCTGTGCTGCTTTTTGAGAGCTTCTTGCCTGTGTCACATTGTCAAACAGGTTCTGTTTAGACACAGGTCTCGTTTTAAATTTCAGGTTGTCTTTAAGGATGTACTAGAAGTGTTGGCGTTGCTAGGATTAAGCCTCTGAGATGTTACTGAACCCGAGGTTACAGACAAGTGCAAACATTTCTATCGACATGCTTCCTGAATGGAAATAATCCTTTATTTTACAATATCTGTAGTATTAATTTGACATTGCTTCTGTCTGTAGGTTTGAACAAGGACTTGGACCTACTATCATACCCGACTCTCTTGTATCGACTTTAGAAACATTACATACATGCTTTAGCTTCTGACTCCAGTCATTGTAGAGGTGACTGAGGTCCCCTGCCATCTGCCGGAGTGCTTGTCTCCTCTGAGCTTCTGTCTCTGCATGGATCAAATCCCCCAAACCCTCTACTTCTGTCAAATCCAACTTTCCAGCATGGAACGCACGTCGGGTAAATTCACCCGCCTCAGCTGGCCGTAGTCCAGGCAGACTACCTAGAGTTTAAAGATCAGATTTATTTCAGACATGCAGTATCTGTAGAGTCAAAGAGAAAATATACAACAAAAAAACCTGGGCCCAACCCGTTATTGCCATCTTGTGGTTAAAAATGTACACAGCACTCAATCCACAGAAATGGCCACACATGTACCAGGGCTATGCTTGAGTCATGCTATCAATTCAGTCATCATATAATTATAATTACATCAAAAGCCTATTGATGTTTCATAAAAGATGATTATGATGGTCATACCGAGGGCTTGTAAAACACCATTAATGACAGCAGGTCCTCCGTGTATGTGAAACTCAGCACTGTCTTCCCCAGTGAAACTGTGAGGACCTGAAGGAAAAAAAGCACACAGCGCTTAGAGTTGGTAAAATGCAACTGATATAATACAGACCAATATTAAACCACGTCAGAGCAGGCATTCATCAGTGTTTTAAATGCGTCATTAAGGCATATTTTACAAACCCCATATCCAGAAAAGATGGAACACTTTCTAAAATTGCAATAAAACCGAATAACTGTAATGTATTAAATCGCTTGAACCTTTATTTAACTGATAAAATTCTGTGTTTTCACTGACAAACCTAATTGTGTTTTGTAAATATAACAAATCAACAGAATGTGACGCCTTGGGACAGAGATAAAATGAGACAGAAAAAGGTTATACAAGTAACACTGGAAGGTTCCACAGTTAGCAGTTTAACTGGTAGCAGGTGAGGTCATTAAGATTGAGTATAAAAGGAGCCTCAACCAAAGGCTTAGTCTTTGCAAGCAAGGACGGGTCGTGGTTCATCATTTTGTGCCAAACTGTGTGAGAGAATTCTCATAATATCATCTACAGGTAATAACATCATGAAAAGATTCACAGTCAGGGGAAATCATGGTGTATGAAGGCCAAGGGCAGAAACTGCTGCTGTTTGAGAAAACCATCATTCTACAGTGATGGACAGAGCCACATTCGCTCAGGAGTACTCTGGAAAAACAGTGTCACTTAACACAGTCCACTGCTGCATCAATAAATTCAACCTGAAACAGAATTATGCAAAGAGGAAGCCATATATTAATTTTCCACAGAAACACCGGCGAGTTCTCTCGGCCTGAAGTCATCCGAGATGGACTGAAAGACGAGTCGACGATTCAACGGCCGTCAGATTCTACGTGCCAAAGATGAAAAAGACCATCTATACTGTTACCAAATAAAAGTGCAAAAACCAGCATCTGTGATGGCATAGGGGTGCATCAGTGCCCACAGCATGGGTGATCTACATATACACTATATTGACAAAAGTATTCAGACACCTACACATTATATCTACAGGTGCTTTTATGGCATTCCATTCTAAATCCATAGGCATTAATATGGAATTGGCCCCCACTTTGCAGCTTTAACACCTACCACTATTCTGAGAAGGCTTTCCAGTTGATACAATGCAGTCAGACAGGTAACGTTCTCCTGGCATCCACCAAACCCAAACTCATCCATTAGACTGCCAGACAGAGAAGCGTGATTCATAACTCCACAGAACATGTTTCCACTGCTCCAGAGTCCAGAAGCTACATGCTTTATGTTTATGCTTTATGTTCGTGCACTTTACGTTGTATTGTGTTGTTTATTGTTCTATGTAGCACCTTGGTCCTGGAGGAACGTTGTCTCATTTCACTATGTACTGTACAACGCTGTATATGGTTGAAATGACAATAAAAAACTACTTGACTTGACTTGACCACGCCATCTGACACTAGGCATTGTGCTTGGTCATGTAAGCTGCTCGTTCATGGAAATCCATGACATGAAGCAACTGGTGCACAGTTTTTCTGCTGATGTTAAAGCCAGAGGAGGTTTGGAACTCTGCCGTTATCGAGACAGCAGAACCTTGGTGACTATTATGCACTATGCGCCCCAGCACTCAGTGACCCCACTGTGTAACTTTACGTGGTCGGCCACTTCGTGAGTTGCTGTGGTTCTTAAACACTTTCACGTTTCAATAATATCCTTCACATTTGATTGTGGAATATCTAGGAGGGACTGACTTTTTGCAATGGTGTAATAGGCATCCTATTCCTATTCCAGGACCACACTCGATGTCAGTGAGCTCCTTAGAATGACCAGTTCTTTCTCAAATGTTTGTAAAGGCAGACTGCACGGGTAAGTGCTTGATTTTATACAAACGTGCGTGTGCATATCTGGGATGCCTGCAGTCCAGATCTGTCTCCTATTGAAAATGCATGGCGCATCACGAATCAGACAGCAGTGACTTTTGAGCAGCTCAGGTCTTGTATGCAAGAATGAGTAAAAATGTCATTTGCCAAACTGGAACAATTGGAATATTCAATTCCCAAATGATAAAAAAAAGCAGAATCAATATATACTTCAAACAGGAAGGAAGCTATAGAAGAGAAACTAAGCAAAGACAAAGACAAAGTGAGACATATTTGTCACTTGTGCTTGCACACAGTGAAATGCAACCTCCGCTTTTAACCCATCCGTGCAGTGAGACACACTAGTGAACACACACTAGGGGCTGTGAACACACATGCCTGGCGCGGTGGGCAGCCCTAGCCACAGCATGACCATGCATTTGGTGCTTGGGTTACACTAAGTGTGGTATCCTATTCATTATCACTGGGATCGATCCACTGTAGCACTGACCAGGATAAACTGGTTACTTAACATGAATGAATGATTAGTTTTATTTTTAAGGATTTTTTTCTCTTCCATTTTCCCTCCACACTTCACAAGGTGTGAAAACTAATACTGCTTACATACTTGGCACTTTGATGCAAATAGGGATGAGATGGCAATAAATATTCACTCAAGCATGCAGGAATATTTTGTTGAAAACCTGCAGCAATATAGCAAAAGTGCTGTGTGGGAGGGTGCATGAAGTCTTATCGCGATCCCTGATCACGCACCTGGGAACCACAGGACAAGGCCCCGGTCCAGCAGCTCCTTAGACTCGGGCTGTGTGATGCTGCGGAGGAGCGCAGTGCGGGGGATCAGAGCGCGCTTCAGGCCGGTCAGAGCGCGCAGAGCTCCGGCTGCATCTGGTCCACTCACACGCACCACGGCTACTCCACACCGGCCTCTTCCGGAGGACAGCGCGAAGATCGTGTCCTCAAAGCCAGGGACAGGACTGCTGCACAGGGGTCTATCAGAGCAAGCCTGACCAAAGACGACAGGACACCTGAGGTACACTCGTGGCCTAGGGAAATAAAAGCGTATATTCTTTATGAAAGTGTTCGTCATCTGGGGATTTTATTTTATGTCACTGCAAATTGGACATTTTTACAAATACATACTATAAATCCAACCGACTTATCCGCTCAAACGGATCTCACAAACCTTGTGACATGTTTAAAGAGGGCAATCCTCCAGCAGCCGGCAAACGTCATGGTAGGTTTCTGCTACTTTGCTAAGGATGCTGCTTGCTTAAGACTACAACATAGGAATTCGCAGTTACATTTGACATTGTGTTTCTTTTTTTAGACCGATTTCCAACACTAAATAAATATAGCAGAAACTACAAAAAACATCCTGCAACACGTGCACGTCAAAACCCATCTTCCTGTTTAAAATCCAATGAGGTTGCTGTTGTTGTTTTTCGTGAATTTCATTGGTCCGTGTCGCCATTACGTAAATCTCCAGACGCCTCTAATTCGTTAATACTGCCGTCAATAACATTTAGTCCCACCTCTGTGCGTCCGCATAAAGTGTCCGTATTGACGCTACGAATGTAAATATGGACGTATCCGGTTCTTTCAATTAAAAAAAAAATAAAACCTACAGAGTAGTTTCTACAGCGCTATAAAGTCTCTTTTGATAGTTTATACTTCAAATATTTAATGTCTTTTGTGATTCCGGTGCCAAATATTTATTTTATGTTTATATTTATTTATGTTACTTAGAAAATATCTAATAAGCCCAAAATATGCAAAATGAATATTCATTAGAATAACAATAATAGTATAGTGTAGTATAGTATAATAGTAATAATAATATATTTTATAATAGATTGTAAGATAATAATCATAATAATATATGAAATTATTATTATTATTAAAAAAATAATAACTTTGATCACGTTATCTTTATCTGGGTTCGCTTATGTTAATGTCATGAGGACTTATTGCCCAAATAAAATATTATGAACGGTCTACAGGAAATAATAGACTATATCAAGCACATGGGCAGTAAAACAGATGAACAGTGAGCTGGGAGTATAGCAAGATCCCAGAGCTCATTCATTCAGCATGGTGCACCTCTGCAGAGCTGGTAAGGCATGAGGATGGTGAGTAAGCAGAAATGATACAGCCTGTCTTCCTCTCAGCTGTGAGGGGAGGGAGGGAGGGTTGTTCAGTAGCTCCAGGACGATAGGGACAGAAATATGTATGGTCCTTCCTGTAGTTTGCAGCTTTGAGCACGATATTAAACATCCCAGTTTCCTGCCATATTACTCTTCCCAGATTTTATTTTAGCCATACAGTAGCATTGCATTAACCTCGTTTCTTTTATCATTTGTAACGCCTAGGTTATAAGTGAACATTTAAAACTACGTAACTGAGAAAGAAATAGGGAAAAAAAGGACATTTTGTGCGCTGATAAATAAACCATACAGCTCTTGATCATCTGTCACAGTCTGCCTCTCATTAGCGCCACCATTTTACCCAGTGCACCTGCTGAGAGAAGTGAGTCATGCAAGTTTTTGTATTTAGCTATGAAATGATGCCAGTGCTTTCCGATTTGATTTAAAAAAAAGACCTAAAAGTGGTGGAAAAAAACACGAACAAAACCACAGGGAGTGGTAAAATGATGTATATGCATGTAAATGTATGTATAGTCTTTATCGGAATACTAACCTAGTATTACTAAATGCATTATTTACTGCTGTGTGGGAGACAGTAAGAGGAAACTTGAGAAACTTGGCTACAGCTCTCTCTCTCTCTCTCTCTCTTGCTGTGTGTGTGTGTGTGTTCGTATATCTTGGTGGGACCAAATGTCCACCAAACGGACAAGAATCCCTGGCAGTTTTGTCCTTGTGTGGACATTTTACAGCTTTTCATAAGGCTTCTTCTTTTTTATATAATAATAATAATAATAATAATAATAATAATAATAATAATACTTATTATTATTATTATTATTATTACTACAGACAATAATAATAATAATTATTATTATTATTATTATTGTCTGTAGTAGTAATAGTAGTAGGCGTAATAGTATTGTTTGTTTGTATGTTTGTGTATTTGTTTGTATGTTTGTTTTTGTTTGCAGAACGTTTTTATTTGTGCCCTTCTTGTTTGATGAGGTTAGTGTTAGAATTAGGCATAACATTAATTAGCTGCATTAATAATTATGGGAATGGAAGGTCCTTACAGGGTAGGAAGACAAGCGTGTGTGTGAGAGAGAGAGAGAGAGAGAGAGAGAGAGAGAGAGACGATGTGTCACTTCACTCCTTTGTCCCTCCTCCATAGTAAACCCAGTGTTCACCAGTAAGCAGCGGATTTGCACTCATAACCCCCACAAAGCAGGATGACCCACAACCGTCCCTTCACGCTCCTCTTCATTTAACCCCCGTTAACCGAGCCGAACCGGCACTCACTGCATGCTTCTTCAGCCTAGGACACCGCATCCCCTCCCCTTTCCTCTGGAATCAAAGCCCTAACAGTCAGTCCCCGTTTAAGCAGCATGCCCGACGCTGCGTCCGCCAGCAACGGAGCCGATCCCGACGGCTCGCGCCACCGCCACCGCGCGCAAGCAGAAGCCGAAAAGCCGGAGCAAAGCGCCTCGTGCCAGCCGACGTCTTCTGGTGTTTTGGGTGAGTGCTCTTTTGCACGTACGAGACGAACAAACTTAAAGCGACAGCGTCAATGGAGGCGAAAGGCGAGCGCTCGGGACAGGTGGATGTGACGGGAGGACGTAATGAGGCGCCCGGAACAATGCGCGCTGGCTTTTGTCTGTGTTTGAAGTGCAGGAGAAAAGCGCGAGACTGGACGATTAGAGGCGGCTCGGGCCTGGAAGGTCATACGCTGTATTGTATGTCAACATTACGCTAAATTCAGCGTTATGACAGAGCCGGGGAGGCAGCGCAATGTGCAGCGGGCCACGAGATAGCCCACATTCCGTGCCGAGCGATTGTGCTGTCTGGCTGCGAGGTTTCGTGCTGTTTCCGTAGTTCGGCTTTGTGTTTTTAGTGCAGGCTCCTATCCTGCCGTGCAGTTATTTATCCCCATGCTTGTGCGGGCTCGTGCATGAAGATACTCTTGTTTCCTTGATGTGTCTCCGGCAGTACACAGCTACCTGGTGGTGATGTCACACTCGGGTCTGTTGTTCAGCCTTCATCACTGTGCATGTCTGTCCATGCTCTGACCGTCCTGTAATTACACTTTATGATGAGCACGCGATACGGCAACAATTTCTCTCTTCGAAACGTCTTACTTCAGCGGTTTTGTTTGTCCTCTGTTCGGGCCCGCATCCTGCACCCCTTCCAATGCGGCGCAGTGTGATGCAGTCAGCTGTAAAACATAAAAGGTGTATATTACACATTATTATACAGTTTATTGAAGGAAGCACAGAGTTAATCAGTCAGACAACGTGTTGGCTCTGCAGTGTACACAGTGGACAGGACAAGCAGTTCCACACATTAAAGGGTCCATAAGGAACATGGATAGTTTCTGATGTCATCAGTGTTTATGTTCATGCCATATCAAGTCTCTTTCTGTCACTGAATACAGTTTGAGTTTAGTTAAGCTTTTGATGCAGCAATGGCGTGGTCTGTGTCAACAACTTGATCTTAGGCTGTCAAGTTACACAATCATATCCTTGGCATTACAGCAACGAACCAGGATTTAAATTGTTGTACTGTTTGCGCATGTGCAGTGGCTTGCGAAAGGGCGTGAGCTATGTGCGTTATTACCTCGAAAGTCTATATTCATTCATTCATTCATTCATTCATATATTTATTTATTCATATATTCATTCATTTAGACCCACTTTGTCTCACAACATAATTAACCCCTCTTTTCTGAATAGAAATTATCTGGAAGCCTTAAGCATTCATTCTTGGGTTTGTCCATGTATAGAAATCCTTAAAGCTTCTGTGTGCAATCCTATAAGTTTGCATTTTCCATGTCTTTTAGGAACCCAAGAACTTTTCCGAACCTGTGTATGATTATGACTATTGCAGAAATGCCTAAACAATAAACAAAATGTATACCTCAGCTGGCACTTTTCTTTCTTTTTTTTTTCTTTCTGAGACACCCATTTCAGACGTAATGCAGTGAGAATTTTCAAAATGTTTCTTATTTATACTTTCATTCATTTATCACAATTCTGTAGTGTTGTTATCAAAAATCTCCTTATGTACATAAATATACATTGGAAATATAAAATTCTCTGGATTTAAATCTACCCTGACTGACTCAGGAAAACAGACATGTATAAATCCTATGCTGTGGCTTATTCACGGCTTTTATTTTGACTGATGTTCCTGGATCTATGATTAGGAACAAGACTCCACACACACACCACTTTTAACAAGCAGAATTCATTTCATCATTTATGAGCCTATAACATGTTTAGAAACCAGGAAGTTGTCCCGGGTCTGTGCTGAGTCAGGGCCTGGGACAAAAGCGTAACAAAAAATCTGCAGGATTGCTTTAATCTTGTATGTCCATGAAGTCAGTAAAGATAAATGGACAGTTTTCCCCAATGATCAGTAGAAATTATAACTAAAAGGTAATTCCTGTCAGCCTCTAAAAAGCACCATCCAGTCCTCATCATAAAGAAAGCATTGAAAATACCATTGCGTATGTCCTATCACCGTTCTTTATGTTAAACTTCTGTTTTAATAATGTCCTTCCTCCTCTTACCTGTCTGTGCTGATGTAAACCCATTGTTCCAGTAGGTGCAGAAAATGAATGCGCCTTCACTCACCGAAACTCATTTTTCTTTGTCTCAGCAATGTGAAATCATTACCCCATATTTTCCCTTTTTTTTCCCAGTTCCATTTAGGATTTGTGTATAACTCAATCATTCAGAATGTGGTGATAGATATGAGTGTTGTGCTGTTATGAAATAAGCTTGGATCCAATTAGATTGTTCTTTCTTTTTTTACATATTCGCTCTGCTTATGAGCCGCCGTGTCCGTTTCCAGTTTGAGTCCTGTCAGTCATCGTCATATTCATATTATACTCCTGCCGTTTGTGTGGCTTGGTTTTTGAAAAACTTAAGACGGAAAAACATTTGAACAGAACGCGGTTAAGTCAAAGAGCAGAGTCTGTGCCTGGAAAACTTGGATACACAGTTCTTACACTGTCAGGTTGGCAAAACTTTAGGTTATTTACGTACTGTATAATATTCATTATCAGTATTGTCTGATGGCACAGAGTTGGCACAGAGTTAGGTCTTGAAAAAGGCAGGTTTAATCCTCGGCCAATTTTTTTTTACGAGCTTTCAGCTTCCATATATTCATTTCCATATGAAAATTAAAGAATGAGCTAAACGTCTAGACCTTGAATAGTAGAATAAAAATCATAGATGTAAAGGGGAAGCTTTTATAATCTGTCACATACGGTATATGAACGCTTTCATTATTTCGCTACCTAGATAATCGTTATCTTGCTAGATGTATGTCTATATATAAGGAAGTGTGCTGAAACAGTTTCTGTCCCCATCTCTCTTGGTACTATACTCAAGGTCATACATGAAGCACAATCACACCAGCTCCTAGTATTTGACACCATTTAGATAGCACTAAGTGAGGGACACTGGCACAAATGAAAATGTTAAAGAAACAGGAGCCAATGTTTTTTTCCTATCGAAATTGTATGTACTTTTTTTATGATATCTAACATGCCTTTTCTGAGACGGAAACAGATTTCATAATACAAATCTTTCCGTTTTTTTCTGGTAACTCCATTACAAGCAAAAACACGACAGGGTGAGACTTTTTGGAACCTTCAGGAAAGATGAGTATAACAAAACATACATGACCCACTCAGTTATAAAGGGAAATCCACTGGGTGTAATGTAATACATGGTGACAGAAGCTGTCAGTTACATCAGTGACATTATGACCTGAGCTTACTCTGAGTCACACTGGTACTTGGTGCAACAGAAAAGCATTCATCCTATCGTGTTACCACCATCCATGGCTGGGAACCAAGAGTGCAGATTTGGCCATGCTTACTGGGTAGGAGAGATGGGATACTCTCTTGCTCTTTCCCCTGTCATTCATAGTGACACTAACTAATCATGTGTATCTGAGAGCTCATGTATGAAGAAGAGGGTAGATAGCATTTTCCCCAGAGTGGGTTACTCTGTGCTGTGATGCAGCATGAGAAGAAGGATGAGGCTGTCTGGCAGTATGTCTCGGGTGAAGCATACAAATCCTTCAGCCACTTGTTTGATAGAGGAGAGCTGGATGCTGGTCAAGGTTTGGCAGCTGACCAAATTGAGGAGAACATTTTTTGAATGATGAGGAAAACTTTTGAATAATGAGGTTTTATCTGGCCAGTCTGTGAAGATTTGAAGATAGTAAGCCATAAATGTGTGAACTACTGTATAATATGATCAAAACACATACAGCTTTTTGACTTTATAATTAGTCAGTCAGTCATTTTCTGTACCGCTTATTCCCAGTTATGGGGTCACGGGGGAACCGGTGCCCAGCCGGCAACTCTGAGCGCAAGGGCAGGAACCAA
>JAOTRJ010000004.1:18814281-18831232 GCA_028564905.1 Leptodoras praelongus | reverse complement strand
AAAATCTCTTGGTATGCTGAAGCATTAAGAGTTCCTTTCACTGGAACTAATGGGCCGAGCCCAACTCCTGAAAAACATCCCACACCATAATCCCCCTCCAGCTAACTTTACACTTGTCGAACTTGTCGTTCTCCTGACAACCGCCAAACCCAGACTCATCCATCAGATTGACATATGGAGAAGCGTGATTCGTCACTCCAGAGAACACGTCTCCACTGCTCTAGAGTCCAGCGGCGTGCTTTACACAAATTTGATACAAATAATCTGATAATAATTTAAAAAAGTTTTCTATTTTCTATTCTAACCAAGTGAGCTACACTGAAGTATAACACTGGCTTTATATATAATTATATTATTATAATCTAAGCTTATTATTATAATAAACATGTATGCAGGAAAATGTGTTGTAGAAACATTTCATTATATCTGGCTTGGTTATCAGTAAAGTTCACATTTGTCATGTGAGATTTTATACTTAGAAATTTTATAGCCTAAAAGCAAGTACTGTACAGGTCAATGTAGAAGTCATCATCCATACTCTTGTTTATTTTTATTGTCTTATTCTCACTTTGAATGTAGCTCTTCTAAAATGAAGAGTCAGGAAAATATTCAGGAAGTAAAACACTGAAGCAGGAGTTTGTTTTGGGGTCCATACAATTCTCATGAACGTTCTCTAGAACTAGAGGAAATGGTTCGAGACACTGATAACTATTCTAAGATATTTGAATAGCTGAATCAGAACAGTACAAAGGCCAGAGAGAAAATAGCATTATATGGGTTGTAATACAGTTTCCTCCCAAAGTATTGGAACAGAAAGGCCAGTTCTTGTCTTTGCTAAACAGTGAAGACATTTGCATTTGACATCAGAAATGAGACAATCGAGCAGAAACTCAGCTTTCATTTCCTGTTATTTACTTGTAGATGTGTTCAATCAGAATGTAGCATCTTTTTTGTGACGCGCCCATTTTTCAAGTGACCAAAAATACTGGAACAGTGTTAACAGTACTAGACCAGGGTGCTGTCTAAGGGAGAAAAGCAAGGCATTTCAAAGATTAGAAAAGTGGGAAAGTTAATGAGCATTGTGAGATAAAAACCCCAAAGAAACACAGACATAAGTCATAAACATTCTGGAGCTAAGATTAACCTTTACCCGAAGTGATGAAAAGGTTAAAGTGTGGAGAAAGAAAGGATCTGCTCAAGATCCAGAACATACAAACTCATTGATCAAGCACGGTGGAGGTAGCGTTATGGCTTGGGTTCGCATGGCTGTTTCTGGGACAGTCTCACTAATCTTTATTAATAATGTAACTCACAATGGTAGCAGCAGAATGAATTCAGAAGTCTAAAGAAACACTGACAATTTACAGAGAAATGCATCCCGGCTTAATACGGAGGAACTTCATCAGGCAGCAAAGCAGAAGAGGAGACTGAACCACTGAACCGAGCTGCGGTACAAACCTGGATAAGCATCACAAAGAAGTTTGGTGATGGCAGCAGGTCACTGGGGCTCGATGTACTTATTGCAAACAAGGCATATGCAACAAAATATAAAGTGCTTCTTGGGCCAAGACTGTTCCAATACTTTGGCTCACCTAAATTTCACGCAAGTTTACGAAGCTCTTCAACACATCTAGATGTAAATATCAAGAAATAAAAGCAGAAATTCTGATTATAATCTGATTTTTAATCTCAAATACAAATGTCTTCAATGCACATATAAAAAATATATAAATAATAATAAAAAAAAAAATTGGCCTTGTTCCGGTATTTTCCGTAGAGACTGTATGTCGTACCTTTCCATTCTCCCAATTACTCCTTCACAAAAATACATTCAGAAACATTAAGGCAACCACATGCATGTATTTTTAAATCGTTTATTTCAAATAAAATTTCTTTCATTTTTGCATAAGTGCAAAGTGCACTAAAACAGCCACCTGAGGGAATCCACTACATCCTTAAATAAAAACAAGAAAAGCGCACATTTAATAGTACAAAATTCTTTTAAAAAATTGCACAGTTCAGGTTTATAATACATATTCTGTAAGTTCTGTTTCAAACAATTTTTTTTAAATAAAATGGTCAAAAGGCTCAGATAGTAAACAAAAAAAAAAAATCCACAAAATCGAAAATAAAATATTTTTGCCCTAATAGAATTAAAGCTGAGGAAATGGGAGACCCTGTCACTCCGCTGACTGGCATGGTTCTGTGCTGATGTTTCACCAATCAAGAAAATCTATTGCTAAATAGCGCGACCCTACTAGAAAATACACAACAAATGTGGCCTCCTCATAAAGGAGTATAGTCCCTGTTCATAACTTAGACACACACACACACACACACACACAACCACACACACGTACAAACACCCTCCATCCAGTTACGTTTGTAATGTTCATCAATCTCACAATCCAGTGGCATTTGTGATCAGAACATCGATTCCCTGACGGTTTTGTATTGCATTGAGGAAGTCAGACAGGAATGGTCAGCGCCGATAAGGATGGAAGCCCTGGACGTTGTGGTTTTGCCCACGACCAAATGTACTCGCTGTGGGCTGCGGTGCTGACGTAGGCTGTGCAGAAGGGGCACCGTATGAGGCAGGCTGCTGGCTAGGGTCAGCAAAGCTATGTCCGAAGCCACTCAGATCCTGCCCATAACCTGTCAACAAATACAACAATACAATAATAAAAGTCAACAGCATCAACGAAGTAATTCAAAACAAGGATGGAGTTTCCTGAAGATTAAAGAGACTTTCTTCCTTCAGAAGAACTGCCATTTCTACCATATAAAAAAAATCCATATTGTATTAGCAAGACACTAAACTACCTAAGCCAGTACAAAAAAAAAAGAAAAAAAAAAAAGAGGAAAGACAAAGTAATGAAAATACATTCAGAGCAAAGCTATTCAGGGTCAAGAGTTAAAAAGAAATGCTTGCACTGTAGATCTTTTCAGAACATTTCCTGTGACGTTTTATGATATTTCATTCATGAAAACAGATTAGACAGACAGGAACAGCTTTTTTTGGGGGCAGAAGTAAGAAAAATTAATAATAATAATAATAATAATAAAGCTATGAATTGCTAGCATTTTCTTTTCAACTTCCAACACGTTATTCAGTCATCTGTAAAATACATTCGTCAAGTGGGCTACAAATGTTGCGTGAAACAGAGTAGCGCAAAATGCAGAAACATACAGACATAGACAAGTTCGGTCATAATTAGATCATCCTTTTGCGAGCAAAGCAACGCAGAGACAAAGAAAGAGAGAAGTTGAAGGGCATTGTCTTTGTATATTAAACTACAGCTACTATGTCACAAGGCATGTAGATTTGTAGCCAATTTTCCAAATGCATAGAGATGTGCAGTGTTTTTGTACAAATGACGTGTAGCTGTGTTTAGTATACCATATGGAGAAAAGAACTGTATGTATACTGGATGCACAATATACATACAACGTATACATACAAACTTGCGCATGTAAAAATGCATGTAGGAAAAGAAAAGTAAATTCTCGCTGAAATCTCATGAGTCTGTATACTGTTTAATCTGCTGTTTTACTGGGTGGTTGTAAAATGCAGTAGCTCCCACCTACCTGCACTATATCCCTGCTCATCCTGACCATAACTCTGAGAAGGACGCGTTGGTCCGTAGGCAGAGGGGTCCTGAGGATAGTTACCCAAGCCTAGCAGGGAGATGAGGAGACCAGGTTGACTAAACCCAGAGAGAGCCTACTTTTGACACTAGCTCTAGGGGAAGAGCTTCTTATACAAATTGAACGGCTTTTCTACTAAAAAAAAAAAATATGCTGCTCTGACACTTGAAGATCTAAAGTTATTAAATCAAGAAGGTGAATGGATTGGTCCTTAGCTGCCTTTAAACTGTTAAGTCTTAAAGGCAGTCACTTGTAATGGTAATGATGGATGGAAGCAAAGCATAAGCATGACACGCTGAGCCGGGTGAGGGCAACGCTGCCGCACTGACTGACTCCGGTTCAGCCTGTTAACAAGGAATGGGTCAGTGCCGGCGCGCAACATTTAACATCTGGGACACTCATAGACAGAGTGCACTGATTAGATTGTGTGATATGTAGAGCACCTACATATCCTACAATGTAGTCTCTGCTATGTTCTCGTCAACCTTTGAGAAACAGGAATAACTCCGTCAAGCATTCAGATGAGTACAGTATATTAAAAGCAATTCAATTCAGATGAGTGCATATCACTTAACGTTATAGCTGCTCTCACCACCTTTTCTTTCCTAGGTATCAAAAGAATTACAAAATAAATGTCTAATAAACTGAATCAGTGTCGGTCTATCCGTCAAACGGTTTCAGGTGGGTGCTTAAACTTTGTGCAAAAAATATACAGTAATAATTAAATTTTAATGCAACTAATTACCGGAGTAATGATCAAGCATTTGCAAAAAGCTTTTCACACTAAGGAGTGACCTATTCCAGTTACATAATGCTTTCTTAAAATATCATCGGTGCTTATCGATAAATATCTTTCATCAAGGTTTTGACTGCCATTTTATTTTTACTCTGGGTATATCAGAATTGATAAAAAAAAAATAAAAAAAAAAGTCAGTAAGAAAATCATTTAAACACTTAAAGTCAATTTAAGTGTCAGTCACTGACACCTCCCTGATCTATATTAAAGGAATTAAAGGAGGTGTCTCCCGTTAAAAAAAGCAACAATGCAACACAGGATGATCTAATTCAAACATACACCTCATTATCGTTCCACATCAGCATAATTCACACAGACTAATTCAATCAGCTCTTATCAGTATATAAAATATTATATAATATGGCATCTACAGGATCGTCAGGTTTGTATGCAGGCTTGTTTGAGCGTGATGCCATCATGCCAGTTCAGCCATGTGGTATAGACAGCAAGCTCTTGCTTGTGTGAGGATCATTGTAATGGGCTAGAACTAAGGTGGTTTCGAAAATGGATCCAATCAGCAGTAACAGGAGAGCAGGTGGCCAGGCTAAGGTGAGCTCTTTACTCACCGTACTGGCTATAAGAGAAGTCAGGCTGTGCTGGTGGGGCTTTGCTCATGTCCTGAGTAGGGGTGGTAGCAGGGGCAAAGCCCAGAGGCCCAGCTCCAGGAGTAGTAGGAGGTGGAGGCATTCCTTGGGGTACAAACTGGTCGCCTTGTGGCGTGCCAAAAGTATACCCTGTCAGTTTGGGGGGGAAAAGGAACACATTTTAAAAAGCGTAGTATACTACATAACTGAGGAAAGTAAAGGCATTAAAAAAAAAAGAATGAGAGTAGAGAAACTCTTTGTACCTTTCAATGTGGAAATAAACTTCACCAAGAAATACTATTAACCTGAACATCCCCTTAGCAATGTGATAACTCTCAATCATTTCCTCTTTGCAATCATATCAAAAGAACTATTTTTAGATTTTAAAAGATACTTGAGGACCAGGGTGGGATGGTGGTGCAGCAGCTATCACTGCCACTTCACATTTCCCAACATGTCTGTAGGTGAACTGATGACTCCAATTGTCCCCAAGTGAAAATGAATGTGTACATGTGTGTGGTTCCCTGCGATGAGCTGGCATATTTCTGCCTCTGGCATATTCCACACCCAGTGTTCCTGGGATAAACTCCAAATGCACCAATACCTTGACCTGGATAAAGCACCTACTAAAGTTGTATGAATGAACGGGCCTGAGCCAGCAGACATGAATCAGACAGAGATAGATGTGTTTACGACTTACCAAACTGAGGAGGTGTGCTGTAGCCCTGCTGTGGATATCCCTGAGGTGCCCCAAATCCTCCTGGTGGGGGTGCTGTAACTAGGAACGCATTAAAGGGTGAGGGAGGTTGGGGAGCACCTCGGCCTGCTGGCAAAGGAGGACCATATCCCCCTGATGCACAAAGGACAGGCGAAGATTAGAAAACACCTCCCTAGTTAGTTGGAAGTGTCTCAGAATATAAGATGTCTAAAAATCATAGAAACTTATATAACCTACCTAATGGCTGTCCTGTGGAAACCCAAACACCTGCAAGAGAGACAAAAAGTGATGTCAAACGTTTATAATATTTGAATGATTATTTAATTGCCACTGTGTAAACTTTCAAAGATTTTTTTTTCTGCTTTGTAGAGACTACATGTGAAAATAGCCACACTTCCACTATGGGTAAAGATGCACTGGTTTTAAACAGATGGCACAGAAAGTGCCTGCAAAAAAAAGGGAAACTGAGGCTCAGATAGCAGTTGGCACCTCTGGTGTCTTTTATCACACTAGAATGTCATGTTCCTGGAGAGAGATTTTGTCGGCCTCACTCACCCTGCGGGCCGTAACTCTGCTGCCAGCTCTGAGCAGGCTGTGCAGCCCAGCCATTGGCCGCACTTAAGATGGCTCTGGGTCCCCACTGATTAGCTCCCAGCTGCCCAGGGCCAGGAGCTTTGTTGTCCCGAGGCTCAGCCTTCTTCACTTCAACCTGGACAAAGGACAAGACCAGAAAGGCATGAAAAGGCAGAAATCAATAACCAATGTGCCTTCTTCATCCCATCAACTACTAATCCTGTAATTCAGCTGAGATAGTTTTACTTATTTGTAATACAATAGTTAATTAGTTAGAAAAATGTATCCTAGGCTTCTTATACTAAATAATGCTGAACAATGTTTCTAAGGTACTTTTGAATGGAATGGACTTGAGAGCTTCTCAAATGAATATGAACAAAGTACAAGAGTTTTTTGTTTTTTTTTAAATAAAAGCTGCAAAAAAAAAACAGCTCAGTCTCTATAAAGTGTACCTGAGAAACATCTTTCTTGCATTTCTGCTGTATCTTATCCCTTTTAAGTAGATAAAACTATGATAGAAAGTCCAGACTTACCTTTCTAATGCATTTAAGAACCTCAATTTAGATCAAGTAGAGATATCAGAACAGTAATTTTAGATCTAATTGTAAAAATAATCATCATGCAAAGAATAATGGTGTCATAGATAATAACTGAATCTTCATACTGTGTCAAACAAATTAGTATAAAATATAATGTATAGCATTTTGATTTGAAAACTATGCAGACCTGAAAGAGATTGAATCTATATGTCCAGTGCATGCAACCCACATTATCTGAGATGAATGTTTATCTCGTCATTTTCAGTACCCGACTGTATGTGTACCAGCCTCAGTGTAAAATGGGTGAGACGGAAATAGACTGGCTCTTAAATGGGTTGAGTTATTGGGGTCACCTTGAATCAAGAGCGAGGCATGACTTTTTTTTAACTTGCTTTGTGCGGTATGAAATAAAGTGACCTCCTTTTTTGCCTTCCTTCTTCCCTCACTTTCGACCTAATTAGGTGCCAGTTTGAGCGAATAGTCTGAGGGCTGCTGCACAACTACCTAGGCCCTCTCCCGCGGGCTTCAGGACTCAGCACGATGAGAGGAAGCACTTGAAATTGTGGCGTCCAACTCCAGAGCTGGGACTTGCAGAACAGTTTGATATGTTCTAGTTTCTAATTTTACAACATATGGCCCCCACCTCCCCAAAATCCCACTGCAATAATGTCACATCAAGAACAATGGACCATGTACAGGAGAACCTGTTTCCTTCAGGAAAACAGGACAGAGTCAAGGGACGAGTAGATACATGAGAAAAAAGGTACAATGTAGGACACTGAGGACACACTGAGCCTCTACAGAATGTAAAACGGTCTTCATGAAACCGGATCGTCACTTTGAATCACTATCAGAAGACAGAAAAATGCCCATAGCAATTTCAGACTACTGTGTAATACAGATCCACCAGTAAGCAGACTGAATGAACAAATCATGTATTTAAAGCTGAGCCAGAACTCCAACTCATAGATTCCAACTCATCACTGTAATTAAAGATTTAACATTAAAGATTTTCAGTCATTTGGTGTTTTGCTGTCCAGCACATGGCTAGGATGAGATCTGATGAGTGTGAAGGCCATAGCATATGGTTTACACCATTATAATTTTCGAGGAAAATTATATCGCCTCTGGCTCTTCATTTACTTTGTCCCCATGTATAATGCGATAAGTAACCTCTAACCTCATCAATACATCTGCTAACCTACAAACTAAAAAATGGAACCTTTTTAACAGAAAATTGACACAGTATGGAGATTCTAATTGAGGTCACTTAATTGAGGTTTTGCTTTTTTTTTTTAGTTAGTTTTTTTTTTGTTTTTTTTTTTCGCAATAATGCCAAGAACTCAAACTGTAAGTGACCTGGCAAAAATGAAAAACAATAAAAGATGAAAAATGACATTGACCAGTCCTTTAGGTGAAAACTGATTACATTTTAAGTAATATATGACTACAAAAACAGAACTTCTCAGGTTCAAAAACCTGAATAATGCTACAAAGATGATACAGAATCACCTACACAAAAACACCCAAAGGAGCAGTCCAAGTAAACCAAACCTTGGGCGACTACAGAGCCTGTACACGGGTACGAGTCAATGATTCACTGTCTAAAGCACTTCATTTTTCTTCTTTTTTTTTTTTATCATCCGAGCTAAAAATTTGTACTGACAGCCAAATGATCAAATCTCATTAATTTATATTAAACACATTAATTTCTGAGTATGTTTGTTACATCAGGCTTAAACTGGAGGTCATGGCTCTGGAAGAAAACAACACTGTCACCCAAGCTTCAGTTTTTTACTTAGGGTAAAATAAAACTACAACTACACACTTTTTTGCCCATGATGTCGTGAAAATGCATGTTGACAGCCTGGTCCACTGATTGTTCGGCCTCGAAAGTAATAAATCCAAAACCTAGCCAACGACCAAAAGTGAATCAAGGTAGCAGGGTGTTGGGACAGAACAAGGTGAAAAACAGGGGAAGGGGAGTTGACCAAGGTGACACTGGGGGGTTTGGATTATGTTGCAGTCTACAATACAAGCAAAGGTCCTCAAACAAGAACTGCAATCTCATCTTGTAAAAGAATTAACCTTGTTCTCTCTGTGTGCATTAAAAGATTCAAACCAATCAATTAAATCATTTACCACTAAAAGGCTACCAAGTCAAGACATATTCTGTATTACCAGACAAGTCTGTTTTATACATAAAAAACTACTTTTTATAAATTTCTGCATTCCATACAGTTTCATCCAAACCCCTTGAATGTCCCCTTGTTAAATTCTTGCATAACAAGTACAACAAATGCTGACAGTAACCACTATCACACTATCATTAACACTTAATAATGATAAATAAAAGTAGTTTCTCAAAGCCTTTCCAAAATTACATAGTATTTTGGGCAAGCTAAGAGAACAGCCATTTACAACACAGCTATAAAAAGCACCACAGAGATAAAAAGGTAGGGTTCTGCTATGAGTCTGGTCATGGCCAGATTTACGAGAGGTGTAACCAAAGTTTCTGCATTTTTTTATGAACCAGACTTTTTTTTTTTAAGTGAGTTATGTAGCAGAAAGTGGCCACACACTGTTTGCTCATGAGGGAAAAAGTTCACATTAGAAGGACATTAATCTAGTTGAGACCCATTTTCAGGGTCATTCTCATCATGAAGCAGAGGATGAACCATATAAAACAGCAGGTGAGCTGTTCTTCTGCAGTACCAGCACTACTGTGTGAACTAGTTTAAAGTGATCAAATAACTGCAGCAGAACTGGGTTGTGAGAATCCCTCCACTTTGGGATCTAACCTGATTCCAATTAAGCAGCCTCCGAGACCCAGGTGGGGAATTTGAGATTTCTGATACCATACTGAGAGCCTCATTCGTTTAAATAATCACTAAATATATATCTGACCTGCTAATAAACTACTTAAGGTCACAATTTATTAACATTAAAACGGAATGCGAGGTCTATATGCTTCTGTCAAGTTCCAAGAGGTTGAGACGTTGAGGTTTTCCGACACAGAGACAGGGAGATTTTAATCTGAAGAAATTATTCCATCTAAAATGAATGCTCAGTATTTTATTATAAACCTCCACCTGTTTAAGTGCCTTGATGTACATGAAAACGTTCGCTAACATTCGCCAAAACCCACAACCCCTAATTAAACAACTTTTAAGATAACTTGATTTCTTATAATATTTATATACATTTATAGAGTAATGATACTTTCATTAGACGGGTTATGGCCTCACAGCAACATTGATGTATTCATGTAGGAACTCTGGCTACACCACCTCATCTGGCATTGCAACACATATTATACACATCTGTCCTGACTTTTATCAGTGTGGTGCCACTGTGAACACAATCCCCTGAAGGAGAAAAACACACATCTTAGGAAACACAGTTAATTACAATCAAACAGTTCACAAAGAAAATACATGTAAAAGAAAGACAGAACTTATTTTACTATATATACATATACAGAAATATTATTAAGAATATCACAAACATTATATACACTTTAAAATAGGGTTAATGCTTAAATCAATGCTTAAGATTACTACACAATCAGATGACAAACTATTCATGTGTCCTCAAAGAGACAAGGTAAAGGTAAAGATTTTTTCTTTGTATTAAGCAAAAGATGAGGACACTACTCTTAATACACTCAAACACATAATATGTATGAAAGCAAAAAAAATAATTGATCCACTGAAACTGAAGCAACTTAAACTGCACATGATTTGCATTGCTCTGGTGGCATATTACAGGAAAGACTTTTTTAATGCTTTTGTGATCAACATTCTGAATATTTAAAACCAATTTATTGTGAGCTGTGTAATTTAATTTGACATTAAAATGCATTCTGTTCCAATAACGTCTGCTTCCTGTTACCACCAGAGTGAGTATGTTGCACTGTGGAAAATTAAACACTTTCCGCATCAGCCCATGTGTCTGCTTCATTTGTATCACCTGCATTCGGTTTCACTGCCATGATAAAAGCAATAGGGCTATCTATTATCCCTATAATAATCAGTCTTCTCTTCCATTAATTGAAGAGAGATTTACGTTATTTGGGAACAAAAAGGATCTAAGTGAAAACAGCTGGAGATCTAGGCTAATCGCAGCTTTACAAAGAGAACAAATGTTTAAAAAAAATAAGACGCTTAATACTGTGCTGACATTTGAAAACAACAAGCAAATGCATCAGAAGCTGATTCAGTGGCGATTCCACAATGCACATGTTTGCCCTATACATGCCGTGTGTTTGCCTTTTCTAAATGCAGGAGATGTGCAACAGGCCAAAGTTGACATGGGAGACATGGGAGTTGGAAATGAGATCAGAATGTTCTGCTGAAGGACATCAAGCAAGACTTTTTTTTTTCCCTCTTTGGGTCAGAATAGTTTGTCATGAGTACGAAGATAGACGTATTAGGAACAGAACTAGATCAGCTTTTACCTCGGGGTCTCTGTTTCTCTGCATCATAGATCATTACCACCTCTGTGACCTTCAAAGACAAAATGCATGAGTAAGTCAGTGGCAGAAAGCTTAAAGACTGATCTAAATTCAACACCACAACTGCAAAAGTTCATCTCACCAGTTAAAATGCCCTAAAAATAAATCATGATTATTCTGTTTATCATTAGACTTAACCATACAAGTACCTAAATCTAAATCTTACCACTCCAAATCTGTTAAAATAGTCCCTGAGTTCAGCTTCACCGCAGTTGTGTGGAATTCCACCAACAAATATCTTCTTGGATTTATTGCTGTCACTTTTACCTCCTTTCTAAAACATATTAAAAAAAAACACAGTAAAAATGAAGAGCAATATGAGTACTCTAAATCTAGGCCATTCAGCCAGGACCTTACAAGGACACTTCATTCAAACGTGGCGCATACGTTTACAGAACGCCAGGACTACTAGAGAGCATATTTACATTTTAGGTGTATAATTTAAATCCTGTCAATATCAGCACAACATCGGAACTACAAATGGCCTGAATTATAATTTTCATATCTCCAAAAGATCACAGCAGTACTTACCCAGCCCTCTTTCGCTCTCGTCTTCTCCGGCTGCATTCCTCTTGGAGTGCATGGCTTAGGGTCAATCTGCAGGAGCAGAAAATTGAACCTCATCTGTCCTTCAATATTTACTTACTTATTTCAACCTTAATGATTACTTGTATAATTAGAATAAATTATGTTTTTACTTCAGCCAAAAATCAAACCAGAAACACAATAAGCTGTTTCGTTCTTACATTTCTACCATCAAGGTTATGAGGCTTGGTGTCCAGTACAGTCCGAACACAGTTTGGATCTTTAAACTTCACAAAGCCAAAGCCCCTGGACTGATTTGTGCTTTTGTCCTTCATGATGACACAGTCCACAACCTCTCCATACTGGGAGAAGTAATTTCGTAAAGTCTCTAAAAAGAGGAAGAGAATAGGCTATAATGCCAAACTGCACACCGTTCAGTACAGCAAACTTTAACAAACTTTAAGAGATAAATTATATTCGCTGTAGCTAGGATCAAAATAAACTTTTTTCATATGCAAGCACAATTTGATGATACACCATCAAATTTCATCGATGTGATAGTTATTATAAATATAACTAACTGCCTGCCTGCTTTAACATTGTGTCAATTTCTTATAGGAAATTTTTTTTATAAAAAGCAACATAAAACGTGCAAGATAATACAAGAAAGGCAGAACAGAAAAATAAATACACATTTAAAAATATATTATGAAACAGAAAGTATATTAATGATTAATATAACCACACTTAGAAGTATGCAGGTATAAAATATTTCAATACTGAACACTGCACTCATAAACAAACAAACAAACAATATCCCATATTTCAAACTGTAATAGTGGACACCTTTTATATTAAGTAATTAACATAGTATGAAAGTTTAATATTTGTTATGTTTAGTTGTAATGTTTGTAACAATCAAACCGACATAAGGTTGTGTGTGTGTGTCACTTGCTCAGGTCACTTCTTAGTCATTACAGATCAAGCACTACAGTTCTGCAGACTGCACTTTGCCAGGCAACAACGTAAAACAATGAAGATTTTGCTCGGCGTTCTTCAGCTAGTGAGAGGCTATAACAAGCAAGGACATCTTAAATGGAAAGGGGCGAGTTGTTGCTAGCAAAAGAAAGTATAACTATAAACAAAATGTGACGTATCTGTCAGAGCACTCAGAAACATTTTAGGGCTTGAACATAATACTATTATACTATTATACTATATGTGGTCTGTTTAGAGTTATACATTTCCTACACCTATTTCCTGTCATACTCATACCTGCATACCTTTTTTTCTTTTTTTTTATAACACCACCTATAAAACAGGACAGTTTCTAAAAGAACTGCACATTTCTCCAAACCAAACTTCAGCAATCCCAACTTCGTTCACCATTAAAGCTTGAATTACAGAGGGGCGTCCATACTTACTCTGTGAGTGCCTTTTAACTTACAATGCAGATTTTGTCACTAGTAGCCAGATGAGACAGCGTTTGAATAATACACAGACTCCATGTACGCCGAGACCCTACAGATTTACTCCTGTGCCGTAATAATGTGCACTTACTCACTCGCGCTGTGAGACATCTATAGCCTGGGAGCCTTAAAATATTGATGCATTCGAGGACTCGCATAATAAACCGCCAGAGCAATTCACGTCCTTAAATATTTAAGAAATGCTTAATTTACTTTGCTGTCATTCACTAGTTGGGGTCGGCTGCTTTTTTGTGATGCCTATACCACAAACCAGTGACATTTCTCTCAGCCAGGAAGCTATATATTGCTGTTCATGCCATGAGTAAATGCTATTCCATGCATTATCTATTTTTTATGAGAATAGAGAGAGAATTAACATGGCTTAATACATTATATATCCTGGAGTATATACCCTCTGTTCTGCACGTTTTACCACTTAACCTGTTCAAATACAACCAAAATCACGCTTAGGAGGAGATAAAACAGTACTGTCCTTACATACTGGACTAGGGCTACATTCACATTTCCACTGATGTTCTGACCTAACGTGACCGAGGTTTCTTTTCTATACAGGATTGTGTAGACAAAAACCACAATCTTTTATAATAAGACCAGACCTAGAGTAGATATGTATCAGACACGTAGCCAATGTGGGATGAATTAGAAGACAGTGATGGAAGTCCAGGGAGGCTTTATCACCGCTGTCTTCATCAACACATCAACGGAGGACATCAAAATCAGAGAAGTGACTAATTCACTTAATGTTTTATATTTAGGGAATCAATCCGAGAAAAACTGGAAATTACACCGTCTGAGCAGTGTGTTCATGCAAGGTGTTTTAGGCGACCGGTTGAGTTCTCGTTAAAGACAGATATGGGTCACTTGCAGTTATAGATGTGATCTGTCAAGCCAGGCAGATCCAATCTGAGTAAAATAAATCTGAACGGTGCGAACAAGCTCGTAAGGTCAAGACGGCTTGTGTTCCTGCTTCTACAAAACGATGTCAAAACCAAACCCATTACCTGAGACAGTATTTCTTCTGTGGATGGTACAACAGTGTCTTTACAATGTGAGAAAATCATTCAAAAGGCATCATTCAAGTTAGTAAGACCCTTAATTCATAGGAAACCCAGAGTCTTACCTTGAGTCGTACTCCAGTCTAATCCACCCACAAACAGCTTCCTGTAAGACAAGTGAATGTTACAGTCAACTCATGTTGCAAAAGCAAAAGGAAACACACAGGAGTACGAAACTACTTCTGAGCTAGCAGGCGATCAGCTCGGGTGCATTGGGCTGTCAGTTTTTCTGTCTTTATCACAGAGTTGCAGCTTGTCACTCCGAGGCTCCTTGGCAGAAACAGCTCGTCATTCACGCTGAAGGCCCGTCAACAAACTGCACGACTCCCGGGAAACTCACGTTTATTTTATTAGGATTTCTGTCAGACCATTTAACGAGCTTCCTTTCTGCAACGCAGTGCAACGAGAATACCGAGTCTGACTCCTCAATGAATGTTTGCTCGTTCGCCACAGCACTGCGAGTCAATATTTACCTAATTTAACCTACCTTGCTAATTAACCTGCTAACACCAGCTAACTTCATTAGCTTGCAACTGAAGTGTTTGAAAAGACAGCGGGTTACGAATGAGCCGCTAATTCTTCCTCGTTAAAGAATTAAACTCGGCTCAAATTTGAACAAACTGCTACTTTTTCGACTTTTATTTCGACACCGAGTCAGTCACCTTACGGACAGGTGAAGGGGCTAACAGCCCGAGAGAGCGCTAGCTGATAAATGACAGTTGATGTAACTAAGCTAGCTTGAACGTTACCATCGCTGAAGCTACTCTCACTGCGCAGGTCGCTTGCTAGCGATGAGATGAGAGGGAGTGATATTTAAATGTTTTTATTTAAAGAAAGAAACTCTCCTTAAAACAAACGGCGTCTTACCCAATTTCATCTCCAGGTAGGTTGTTCATATCTGTAGCAAGAGTTGTGGACTGGAGTGCGGACATTAGTCTGCTGCCTCAGTCTCCTCTACAACTGCCTCCTGTGCTCCTACCCCGGGAAGGTCACTCCGCTTTCGGTTCAAACCCAACCTGCGCAACGCTGACGCGGAGACACGGGGCCGCCCTGCAGGGGAAGCGCTGCTGACGCAAAGGCTACTGGGAACTGTAGTCATCGAATTCGTTAGCCGCCATTATGGCCATCGTTACAAGTGTACCAGAACTCTGGTCCCTGACAGCAGTTCCGGCTAAAACATAAAGTACAGGCTGATATTAATGCAGCTCATACACAGCTCATACACAGCTCTTACACAGCACATACAAAGCTCATGCACAGCTCATACACAGCTCATACAAAGCTCATATACAGCTCTTACACAGCTCATACACAGCTCTTACACAGCTCATACACAGCTCATACACAGGTCATACACAGCTCATACACAGCTCATACACAGCTCTTACACAGCTCTTACACAGCTCTTACACAGCTCTTACACAGGTCATACACAGCTCATACACAGCTCATACACAGCTCTTACACAGCTCTTACACAGGTCATACACAGCTCTTACACAGCTCTTACACAGGTCATACACAGCTCTTACACAGCTCTTACACAGCTCATACACAGCTCTTACACAGCTCATACAAAGCTCATGCACAGCTCATACACAGCTCTTACACAGGTCATACACAGCTCTTACACAGCTCTTACACAGCTCTTACACAGCTCATACACAGCTCATACACAGCTCATACAAAGCTCATGCACAGCTCATACACAGCTCTTACACAGGTCATACACAGCTCATACACGGCTCTTACACAGGTCATACACGGCTCTTACACAGCTCTTACACAGCTCATACACAGGTCTTACACAGGTCATACACAGCTCATACACAGGTCTTACACAGCTCATACACAGCTCTTACACAGCTCATACACATGTCTTACACAGGTCATACACAGCTCTTACACAGGTCATACACAGATCATACACAGATCATACACAGCTCATACACAGCTCATACACAGCTCATACACAGCTCTTACACAGCTCTTACACAGGTCATACACAGCTCATACACAGCTCTTACACAGGTCATACACAGCTCTTACACAGCTCATACACAGCTCATACACAGCTCTTATACAGCTCTTACACAGGTCATACACAGCTCTTACACAGCTCATACACAGCTCTTACACAGGTCATACACAGATCATACACAGCTAATACACAGCTCATACACAGCTCTTATACAGCCCTTACACAGCTCTTACACAACTCATACACAGCTCTTACACAGCTCTTACACAGGTCATACACAGATCATACACAGCTCATACACAGCTAATACACAGCTCATACACAGCTCTTACACAGGTCTTACACAGCTCATACACAGCTCTTACACAGCTCATACACAGATCATACACAGCTCATATACAGCTAATACACAGCTCATACACAGCTCTTACACAGCTCTTACACAGGGCCGGGGTGGCTCAATGGTTAAGGTGTTGGGTTACTGAATAGAAGGTTGGGGGTTCAAGCCCCAGCACCACCAAGCTGCC
>JAOTRJ010000004.1:18693605-18704926 GCA_028564905.1 Leptodoras praelongus | reverse complement strand
GGATGGGGGGGGGGGTTTCTAACCAGGAAATTTAATATATTGTTTAGAGTGTTCCTCAATAATTTATCATCAAGATGGTGTCCATTTTATAAATGATTTCTCCAGTTAAAATGAAAACCAGAAGTTGAAAGGAGTGCCTACTGAATCCCTTGTGCTAGTATGCACTTCCTCATACCTGCGTTCTGCATAGTTAGTGGTTCAGCAATGAAGCACCAGAGTCAGATCTATTTTGGAGGTGTCCAGTATGCCCAATTATCCATCAGGTTGCCATTACCAGGAAAAAAAATAGTAAAATCACATTGTTTGCAAACGTCATGTTTATTAAGCTAGTTACAGGATTCAATACGCTCTCCTCACAATTGGGACATTTTGATGAATAAACTGACCTCACGAAAGTACCACAGCGATTCTGACATTTCTAACCAAACCCCAATACTGTGACAATACTTTTATATAATAAAATGAAACCGATATCGTATACGTATTTTTCCATCCTTCTTAAATTGTACAATTTTAGCATTGTTAACCAGACTAGAGTAGACACTGAAAGGTACAAGTGTACATTTTGTTGCCATTTGAACGAGGGGAGAACATTGCACACCTTCTAAAGTGTGAAACAACACCCCCTCCCCCCCTTTTGCCATTTCTACCCACGACGTTGTATACAATTGCTGGGTTTGTAATGCACTGTAGAACAGTCTAATGGTTCTTTTTTATATAGAAACGTTATTTCAATTGTGCGTTCTTTTGGTTTGATAAATAAAGTTTTTGATAATAAAAAAAAAACAAAAACTAAACAACACAAAACAAGCATCACTTCTTCATCTGGAAGCCCTGTCATTCTCTCATTCACTAGTTCCTGCTTTGTGCAGATCACCGTACAGAAAAATGATCATCACGACCTGCTGTTACATCAACAATCAACTCGATGAACTACACAACGGCACATACTGATGATGGCTCACTTAGACTGAGCGAAAGAACAAGAATGGAGGGAAATAAGCATACCAAAATGCAAACTTCTTGTTTAAGCAGTTATTGATAGACTGAAATGTATCAGTTGCAGCGCCCCCCGTGGACGGAGTTTCATGAAATTTGGTGCGTGTTTAAAGAATGTGGTAATGATCCAGTTTATGAAATTTTGTGACATTTGAGTCTTTACATCCCAAGATATCAATTTTTGAAATGCCAGATTTTTAGTTTGAATATTATTCACTAGGTGGCACTACTCCACTAATGAGGCCAACACGCCATAAAAAGTTCATAATTCTGTCTATTTCCCAAAAAGCTTTGAGCCTACTCCACTTCAGGGTGTGCTACTATGAAGGGCAACACACACATCAGACAAGTCAGGCTACAACAATGTGGATTGGAGAAATCTATGATATAGTCAACCATAAATGGTGAAAAAAAAAAACAGAAGAATAAAAAACTATTCACAAAAACTACACAACCACCAGCACTAGGTACAAGGGTCTCAAATCTATTACAGGGAATGGGCCACACTACACGTAGCCCAACAATACCACACAGAACTGTTTCTGAAGGGTTCGCTTTCATGACTCCCAACCAACCTCCTCATCAGTCAGACTTTATTTCTAGATATCTGCATTAGAGAATAAGAACTATAGGGTAGTTATTTAGCCACTCACAAAGTTTTTTTAAAAAGCATCGTTAAGCTTACTGTGAAAACAACTGTAGCTTTCAATAAGACAGCATTTGTCTGAAATGGCTCCAAACTTCCTAACTAAGATCTTAAACCCCCCCAAAAAGAAGTTGTGGTCTGCTGAACCACATGTCCTTCAGTACAGCGTGTCCTCACTCGACTCTGAGGGGACCTACAAAATTTCACCTTAATGAGGGTCTGATAATTAGCTCAGCTAGATCAGGTGTTTTGGGATTAGGCAAACTGGAAACTGCTGAGCAGCTGGGACACGAGAAACCTCGTCTTATCCCTCAGTACAACAGAGAGAAGAGCAGCGAGGTGGCATGGACTTGGCCCCTCACCCTGCGATGCGTACCTGCGGCAGGAGAGCAGATGCTGCGTAACTGGGAGTGATTAATGGAGGAGTTGTCTGGCATATGCTGCGCCAGACGTCTCCGTGTGGCCGCCAGTAATAGAGCTGCTTCCTGAAGCTCCTCGGCAGGTGATCTCCATTAAAATATGGCACTATTCATCAATAACCCGGTGATGAGCCTGACCGAGGAGTGACATTTTCAAACTTCATATATATTTCAAACTGAGGTGTTAAGAAAACGCTATCTCAATAACAGAAATGGCATCAGCCAGTCCGGTCAATCAAAGCAACACGAGCCAATCGGAGGGAGCAGTTAGCGCTTTCGTCTGAGACAGTTCAGCTAGCATGAGCATGAAGAGGAAGCACGTGTTAGCAGTCACGTTCACTGCTTGGTCCAGTAATAGAACATTAAAAGCGAATTAAAAGTACACATGCACCATGTTAGGTAAGAGATGCATATTAAATAATTTTGGGCAAAAATATCAGCTCAGAATTCACAAAGATATTTCTATGACTTTATGATATAAAGTATAATTTGGTTAAAATACTCAGTCTAAAATGAGCTCAATTATATTTTTAAATGAAAAAAAAAAGAAAAGAAAAAAATGTCATGAAAATTAAAAAAAATAAAATAAAACTGTGTAATAATGAGTGCTTTTCAGACTAAGTGAACAGTTAGTAAGTAAGTAAGTACATTTTTATTTATAAAACACTTTTTTATACAACCTAGGTTGCCCAAAGTGCTGTACACACACATAGCTAATACCAAGACATAACTAAAGAAAGAAAAAATTAAAATGAGTGATATAAAATACAATAAAATAAACACAGAATCCGATAAACAGAATAAAATAAAAATGAGTAAATAAAAATCAAATAACAACATAAAATACAACAATGCACAACAACTGCTCTACAACATTAACATAGTTTCTCAGTGTTTAAAGGTAAGTTTGTATAAATGAGTTTTTAGGGCTGACGTAAAAACTGAAACAGAGGCGGCTTGGCGGATACAAGCAGGTACACTATTCCAGAGTCTTGGAGCATACACCGAAAATGCACGTTCACCTTTTAATTTCAAACGAGCCCTGGGAACTACTAATACGTTCTGAGATGAAGATCTCAGAGAGCGTTGCCTGATTGAAGGTGTGAGCAAATCTGTGATATAAGAAGGGGCCAGCCCATTTAGTGCTTTAAAAACAACTAAAAGCACTTTAAACTGGATCCTATATTGGACTGGTAGCCAGTGTAATGAGGCGAGGACTGGTGTAACGTGTTCTCTTTTCTTGGTTCCAGTTAATAGTCTGCAGGCTGCATTCTGGACTAACTGCAAACGTTGCATTAGGAACTGGTTAATCCCAATGTACAAAGAATTACAGTAGTCTATTCGTGATGAGATAAAAGCATGAATGACTTTCTCAAGGTCAGAAAAACGAAGAAAAGGCTTCAGTTTTCCAATGTTTACAATGTTTTTAAAACGAGACTTATAGCATTACGGTATTTTCCTAATCAGTCTATTCCTGGATATGCTGGGAATGAAACACAACTGGAAGGGAACAACCTTTGCGGTATTTGAGTAGGAGGTCCCAGATCCCACGTCGCGAATATGGGTCCACTCCAGCAGTGGGCTCGTCCAGGATAACGACTTTAGAGCCTCCTATGAAGGCTATGGCTACTGAGAGCTTCCTCTGCATGCCGCCTGGAACAATAGAAGGATGTGAGTCATGGCTGAGGCAAGTGTCGCTGAGTAAATAGAAGCATGGCTTTCTCTTGGACAAGATGTGAATCCTGTTGATAAGAGCACCTGAGAGGTTTCTGGTCTGCTCATGCCGTTTGTGTAACAGTCCCACATCCTCCAGCAGGAAGGCCATCTCTTCTTTAACCTCAGCACTGCTCATGCCTTTAAGACGGCCATAGAACCAAACATGCTCTTCTACAGTGAGCCTAGGGAATAAACAGTCATTAAAACTACATAACGTATAACTTTACTTATCCGAGTATATTTTTGTTTTCAAATTTAAGGTCTCACATTGGGAAAAGAACATTGTGTTGGGGACACACTCCTAGAGTTCTACGGATGATGTCCATGTCTGTACGAATGTCTCTGCCTTTTATGTAAACTGTGCCAGCGGTTGGGGGAAACAGCCCAGTCAGAATAGACCTGTCATGAGGAACATAAGAAATCTGATGCTAAGAACACAAAATATCTAATGTCTAATGAATTACAATGCTGCCTCTTACATGGTCGTGGTCTTGCCGGCTCCGTTGTGACCCAGGAACGAAGTGATTTGGCCCTCATAGAACTTCAGGCTCAGATGATTGACAGCAAGCTTGGCCCCTTTTTTATAAATTTTCACCAAGTCATGTATGGCTACTCCAAGGACAAGATGAGAAGGTTCCGGTTCAATATGATCTATAAGAGAACAGTTAGAACGAACAAGCTCTGATAAAGGGTAAATCTAATTTTGTAGAGTTGAACGTAGCATTTGCGTGTAATGTGCTCTTACTGTCTAGTCGATCAGACGATACTGGGTGAACGGGCATGTCAGTCTCCGACGGTACTCCTCTCCAGTAATTTACCTGGAAGATAAAATACCAGGGCCTGGGAATTCCATACTGCCCTGAAAACAGGAAAGAAATCATACATACATGATATATACATGTAGGAATGATATAACTGAGTATTTTCTGAGTATATATGAAGTTTTCTTCTTGTCTTGTCTTTGACCCATATATCACACCATCCGTCCGTATGCCTGACCTGGAAACACAGCTTCAATGTACCAAGTGGCCACTCCATAAATGAAGGCATCCACATACAGCATTATGATTGAGGTAGTAAAGTTGTATTTGTCTCCTTCGGCAGGACTGGACAGAAGATTGAACCACTGCATTCCCACTCCTTGCTCTTCATACTGAGAGAAGTACTCACAGCCAAATCCAAAGGCTACTGGAGAAAGGAAGCTCTACAGGACAAACGGAGACATTTGAATGACCTTTTACCTTATACATCTAAAAAAAAAAAGGAAAGGAAAAACCAACACATTGTGTCATTGTAAGGTGTTGCACCATCGCAAGTCACCTCAAATCATTCAGTGGCCTGTGGATGGGAACATTGTTATACTGGAAGACAGCATTAGCGTCAAAACATAGACTATTTTTAGACTACTCATAGACTATTTTTGCAACCACATTGGATTATATTGCTGTTAGCCAAGATCAGGAATCTGAGCTGCACTCAGCATAAAACTGTGCTGGCAAAACTAGGATTAGAAAAACTTCACTCTGCCTTTCTCCAATCTTCAATTTCCCAGTTTTGAGGAAATCAGTACCTACTGTATCTTTGGATGCCTGTTCTTGGCTAAGTTGACTGAAACCTGATGAGGTCTTCTGATGCTGTAGCTCATTTGCCCCAAGGTTCAGCATGGCATGTGTTCTGAGATGCCTTTCTGCTCAGCATGGTTGTATAGAGTGATTATTTGAGTTACAACAGCCTTTTTCATCAGCTAAAACCAGTCCTGTCATTCTCATCTAACATCTCCTCAGTAGGACATTTCCACCTAGTCAAAACTAGTTATTTTTGTATAAAGTTTTCATGGGAGCACCAGCCTGCTGCTCAAACTCTCTGGTACTAACTACCATCTGGCACTAAGAATCATGGCAAAGTCTCTGAGATCACATTTTTCCCCATTCTGATGTTTGATGCAAAATATAACTGAAGCGCTTGACCTGGATCTCCAGGACTTAATGCATTGTGCAGCAGCCACACGATTGGTTGATTGGATAACTGCATAAATAAATATGCAGATGTACAGGTATTCCTAATAAAATGGACAGATTTTATTAGATTTTATTTGTATTATTCGATTTAAATGCAGATGTCATTTTGGTACATACTTTTCCTATTGAAGCATAACCAGTTGTGCAGTGACCACAATTCCTATATTGTCCTCATTCATGAGGCCTCTTTCAAAGATATCTGTTTTTTGCCATGGTCTTTAGACACTGAGGTCAGCAGAGTCTGTGCAGCATTTTATGCCACAGAGAATGCTGGAATTTGAATGTATTATCACACATCAGAAGCATGAGCACTTGATTAAAAATACAGAAATCTCTTACCCATGCTCTTACTCCTGTCATGCTCCTTTAACTAAAAGACCCAAGATAGTTCAGTTTAAAACTCACTGCTAGGATTCTGTGTGTGTTGGTCAGATATTCCCTCCAGGCCACGCACAGCACGTAGGGCAGGTAGAGAGAGAAGTAGATGAGGCCTCCACAGGCTGCTGCCAGATTGGCACGGGAGAAGAACGTGCTGATGAGGAAGCACAACATGATTGTGGCTGTTGCAAAGGCGGCTAGGAAGAAGAAAATCACCGCAGGGTCGCTGTAGGGCAAGATGTCTCCCAACTGAAAGGAAGAAACCAATCAATACTGTTTCAGAATAGAATTCTACAACCATGCACAACTAAATCAAATGGGTTCTTGTAATAATTAGCTCATTTGACTGGTCACATAAATGGAATAGGCTCAATAACCACAATAACATAAAAACTAATCGGCCTTGTTTCTACAGATTTAAAATAGATCTGTGCTGAGGGGGGCATGTGGAAGCTACTTCACAGTTAACAAAGTTGAAGTCGACCCTTGAATTAACAAAATATAAAGTTATATTTCTTATATTTCTTATCTCTAATGATTCCAGAATATTCAGGTATACACTGAAATACTAGAAAAACTGGTATACCAGTTAATTCTTGGTAGGTCCCCCACAGTCCCCATGCTGATGTTTGTTGAGGCTCCAGCATTGAATTTCTAGTGTTACTTGAGGCAGTGTTGCACGCCTGTCACGTGAAACGGTTCTTACCAGCCGATGCTGCTCACGTTCACCTAGAGCTTTTTTACAGCCACGCTGCTGTCGTTAGGTTTTCCTGGAATTCTTGTAGTCACAGTACACCCTCGAAATGCTTATATGTGAAAATCCAAACTTTCCTTCTAACTCTGAAATGCTATGACCCACCTCACAAGCTCCAACTATTAAACTGTATTGAAAAGCGTAAAATCTTAATAACTTGCCATTCTCATGGCAGAAACGGCTCTAGAAGCTTCCATAGACGTCTACTGCTTTATATAAGCACTGGCGGACGCAACCAATGACATGCATAAGTGGCTTTGTTATATATTTTGCACAGGCTCCAGAACCAGTTTTTCTGGTACTTCAGTGTATTTCAATAACATACTTGTTTGTTAGAGCTAAAAGTGCAAGTTGTTTTACAAGGGTGAGTCAAAAATGATCCGCACTGACGAGACATGAACAGTGCTCGTTACGGTGAGATGCAGCAAGAGCTGAAGCCTAAAATTTGGACAAAACGCAGAGGACTGCTATCTAAGTCTGTTGTTGTCTATTGTTGCATGACAGTGCACAGTACACTACCCATACTGTCGACACTCTCCACAAACTCAGATTTCAGTTGTTAAAGCATCCTTCCTATAGACCTGAACTTGCATCATCGGCCTATTATCTGTTTGTTCCCCTGAAAAAAGCCCTACTAGGACGAAGATTCACGTCTGATGAAGAGGTGAAGACGGAGGTGCATTCGTGGCTCACAGCTCAGCCTAAAACCGATTTTTCTCCCTAATTTAGTTGTCTCCAATTTCGACCCGTCAGTGCTTTCCCCCCTTGTCACACGACGAACTGCCAGTCAGGGAGGGCGAAGCCATCGCGTGCTTCCTCCGATACACGTGACGCAAGTCGCCGCCTCTTTTCGAGCTGCTGCTCATGCAACTTTTGGTGTAACGGTGTAGCGCACTCGGAGGAAAGCGCTCCCGCCCACCTCTTGTATGCTCACAGACGCCTGTGATTGGACAGTGTCGCGCTGATTGATATGGAGGGAGAATGTATGCTGCCCCTCCCACCCTGAGAGCACGGCCAATCTTGCTCTCTGACCTCCCGGCTACGGGCAGCTATAGCATCACCCAGATAAAACATTTTTTAATGAGGGAACATGAAAGCTTGTTGACAGATGAACGAAACGTATTGAAAAGCAAGGATAATGTATTTGTCTTTTCTGAAATTTGATTAAAATAAATTCTACGATCAGAGTGTGGAATTTTTGAGCCACCCTCGTCGTTTTAAATAATATAATATTCCTTAAATATAATAAAATAACTCTTGAAAATTCTGATAACAGATGAAACAAAAACAATGCTTGGTAATAGAATTTGACTTGGACTCTGGTAGGATTCTTGCTGTTTTTCTCTTCCATAGGTTTAAGATTAGATCACCTACAAATGGCTGATGCCGACATCTCAAACCCACCTTGACTGCAGTAATGAGAAGACCAGAGCTGAAGAGAAATGGCAGGTAACTGCTGATGAACCAGCTGATCCAGAGCGTTCTCGAGCCCAAGCCCATGATCTTCATCGTCTCCTTCAGTCGTGCCTCCTTCTCATACACCACGCCTTTAATGATCATTGCCACTGAGTATATCCATGCCAGCGTCATGTACAGAGGGAGTGAACGATTCAAGACTCGCAGAAAGCTGGAAAAAATTTGTTGTTGTTAGTAGTTACACCACAGAACTCTTGAATTCTTGATTCTAGTGATCAGAATGTGTTGATTCATTTTCTATATACAATTTTCATTACATTTCAAGGCAAATGGTGGCGTTTATTAACTGGCTTGCTCTAATATATTATTGTTCTATAGTTACAATTTACACAAGGACTAACAAAAAAATCATCACACTACTGAGCCATTGATTATTTTCTTATTACAGCACATGCCGTCATGTTTTATTCTTTACATAATTACCTCTTTCATTATTTCATTATGAAGGCTACAGTTCTGAAACATAAGGATAACAATTCTTGCCAAACCTTGCCGTTCCTTTCTTGTCATTTTTCTGGTGTACGAATTTCTCAGTTAAGTCATTTTTTTGCCTTCTGCGCTCTAATGACTGTTTTAATTAATTAATTAATTGCATTAATTAATAGCTACATTAACAAGTTGTCCTGAGAAGTGTCTGGTCTGATTAAATCGCAATGCCAATAGACAAATTACTAATAATACAGTTATTGTTAAATTAAAAATTAACCTAAGTAATTGTGTCCTTCCTAATTTCTTCTATTTTTGATTATTTGTTTCAGATCCAACTCATTTTAAGATTTGTATGATAAGATAAAGACAATACGATTAAACAAAATGCAGCTTTTAAATGAAAATAATCATTCTGTTTACATAATAACGGGTTGTGCCGCCCTTGGCAGTACAAAGTGCAATCAAACAGCTGCAATAACTGTGGAGGAATTTTGGCCCATTCTTCTTTGTTTTAAATCTCTTACATTGGAGGGTTTTCGAGCATGAACCGCCCGTTTAAGGTTTTTCCATAACATCTCAATTGGATTTAAGTCAGGATTTGAATCAGCCATTCCAAAACACTAATTTTGTTTCTTTTGAGCCATTCAGAGGTGGAATTGTTTGTGTGGTTCATATCATTGTCCTGCTGCATAAGGTCACTAAAGCTGACAGGTGGACATTTTCTTTCAGGATGTTCTGATAGAGAGCAGAATTCATGGCTCCATCAACTATGCAAAGTTGTCCAGGTCCTGCAGAAGCAAAGCATCCCCAGAACATTACACTACCACCACCATGTTTGACTGACAGTATGATGTTCTTACTGTGGAATGCAGTGGTAATTTACACCAGATGTAACAGGACTCATGTCTTCCAAAAAGTTCCACCTTTCACCCATCAGACCAAATAAAATAACCCTGAAAATCATAGATGTTTTTCAGCAAATGTGAGACGAGCCCTCCTATGGATGCCATTTTTGCCCAGCACCTTTCATATTGCAGAATCGTGCACACTCACATTGAGGCAAGTGAGCCCTGCAGGTCTTTAAATGTTTGTCTGGGTTCTTCTGTGGCCTCCTGGACGAGTTGTCAATGTGCTCTTGGTAAAATATTAGTAGGCCGGCCACTCCTGGGAAGGTTCATGAGTGTTCCAAGTTTTCTCATTTGTGGATAAAGGCTCTTAATGTGAGTCGCAGAGCCTCCACAATGGCTTTATAACCCTTTCCAGTGTTTTAGATTTCAATGAATTTGTATACGAATCCAATTTGTAATGTGGCATCATATTTTGAGACATTCTAACCTGCTTCACACTGGTTCTCTTTAAGCGACATTAGATTCAGCAGGTCTGGTAGTAATCATGCCTGGGTTTGGCTAGTGAAATTAAACCCAATAGTCAACTGAATTTGGTTAACTGGTTGATTTAGTAGCTAAGGAGGCAATTCCTTTTTCACAAAGGCCCAGGTAGGACTGAACAGCATTTTACCTTCAATAAATTAAATCATTGTTTAAAAACAACTTTTTGTGTTTGGTTTCTATTCGCCAAATAATTTGCCATTTTGTGTTTACTCATGATATCTTTATCTTATAATAAAAATCTTAAAAGTAGTTTGATGATCTGAAACATTCAAGTGTAGCAAATATGCAAAAATAGAAGAAATTGAGAAGAGGGCAACCATACACAGCACTGTATTTGTTTAAAGTGGCTTCAAATACTCTAAGCAATCAGTGGTGCCCAAAGCCCTGCAGCCATTAACACTCTAGCATTAGGTGTATCCTCTCAAGGTGTGTGAGTAAAATGTATGTAGGGAATAAAGCTATCAATTATGTAATCATGCAGCTGATTAGATACTTACACGTCATCCACAAAGCACGGGTAGGGCATCTGCTGGATATATATTCCTGTACTTGGTTGTTTGCCACTCAGAACACGTGTTATTGCTCGCTCCACTAAATCCTGCACGTAGACAAAGCCGCCCCATATGTAGCGCAGATCACTGAAGGGCTCTGCTGCTGGACCAGGATCCCAGAACCTACAGAACACAGTTCTGACACATTAGCACATGTTTCACACATTCCTGTTACCACATAGGATTAAAGCAGTCTGCTGTTTCAGTGCTATGTGACAGGTTTTCTGAACTGGGCAAATCTTCAGGACAGAGGGCTTGCAGATCACAATGACACAAGCAGCTGTTTTAAAAAAAAATCTTTTTAACATTGAGAGAGAAAACATAAGTGTGATAACAGGAACTAATATCTATGTTGATGTTACATGACATTAAATATAATGGCATGATGTTATTTTTTTAATAATCAAAAACCTGTTAGTGTTGCCAAATTACTATAGAATAACAGAAATACAGGGGTTGAACAATGAAACTTAAACACCTGCCATTTTAGACCACAATAATTTATTAGTATGGTGTAGGGCCTCCTTTTGCGGCCAATACAGCG
>JAOTRJ010000004.1:18543770-18555385 GCA_028564905.1 Leptodoras praelongus | reverse complement strand
ATATTTTTTTTTACTTGAAATGTACACAGAATTCCCATATCAGATAAAAAGGAATATTTAAAAAAAATCAATCAAAGTAGAAAAAACAGAACAATGCACTGAAATCAAAGTGGTGCAGAATGTAAAACAAACCATAAAGCAGATCTGTAAGAGCGCTACAGAGAACTACAGCGCGGTTGAGCTCCAAAGATTTCCCTCAACAGCTTAACACGTTATCATAGTATATATAAATTAGGACAATCTGTTTGTTAATCCTGTCCACAGTTTGGTCTCTGAGGGTTAGTGTGCATTTGATCAACTTCATCCTGTCATCCTGCAGTTAGTGAATTATTAGTGAGATCCAGTTCAAGCTTCCTGTGCGTCTCTGTGACCTGACAGGATAAACCTAGGTTGCTAAACCCTAGGTTGTTTCCCCCCTCCCCCAAAATCTTTAATATTCCTCTCCAAAAGGGCGTAATGAAACAATAAAAAAGTCAAAACATATGTTTTTTTTCCATATTGCTTTGTAATAAAGTGACACATTCATTCACAAGCAAGCATACACAGAGCAGATAAAGCACATACTTTAAATAATTTTCCATAACTTCTTCTTCTTCTTCTTCTTTTTGTTTGTTTGTTTTGAGCCCAGAGTCACAGCACAATTCACACATAAACCTAAAGACTCAAATATATTTACAGTCATTGTTCAGGAAGACAGCGTAGCAAAGGAAAGAAAATAAACTGGGAATTCTAATTTTAAGAGTGAAGGGAAAAAAAAAAATCACAAAAGTCATCCTAAGGGGCTCTGGTTTGGTTTGTCTTATATCATTGTCTTATACAGTATTCTCAGCAATGCCAATACAAAGTCTATAATAAGTAACAGTCCTGACTATCAGTCATGTGACATGACAAAGAACACATTTACAACATGAGATTTTTTTTTTTTTCATTCCTTCCATTTTTTTTTCTTCAGTACAACAACGATTTAAGAATAATTTTTCCGCCCCAGGATAAGCGGTTTACAGAAACGTTTAGAAAAGGTCACTCCTGTCTCCGGAACTTGCATCGAATTAGAAATAAGGATGGTTTTTGCAAAGTCAGTTCAAGTCATGTTGTGGTTAGAATTCTTCACGCTGGCAGAAGCAGAAGGTCTGTCACTACGACAACGACGTGAGTGTAAACACACAAAAGTGAATTCTAAACGAACTTTCTTTCATTTCGAAGATTTATTCAGACATTGTTTGGATCTACAACGGACAGTACGGAATCTTATAACTATTGGCCTAAATGGCTTCGTTTCCTTCCATGCATTTTACACTGAGGAATGTTTATGTACGTATAATCTGACTTTCAGCGCTTCAGTGACTATGAGTTAGAACTACAAGTATGCAAGAGAGGTTTGTGACAAGCAATGCAAAGGATTACCACAGCGACATTACATGACTCCTCTTATTTTCTTCATAGCTCTCTGATTTGTCAATTTCAAAACAGTTTCTTTTTTTTTTTTTTAAATATGTTACTATACCTGTTCTAAATACTGCACATTGTCTATATACATAATTGGAATAAATATACAGAAGGTTCTCCTTTAGTATTTGTTCGTAAGCTATTTCATTTAACAAAAGGTGAGAGCACGAGAGCAAGGGGTACAAAATATGAAAGGAAAATACGCGGGGAGGTAAAGGACGGCACGTGAAGCCCGGAGAAAAGTTTCACACGGAGGGAAGAGAAGCTAACACGCAATGATTTGTGCTTCGCCAAACTTCGTTCTTAAGGTAAAATATTACAGTATGGCTTTCCCTCTCCAAGATGAAAACAACGGTGCAGCAAAATCGTACATAGTGTCGTAGTTTATTCAGTAAAAATAAATTTGCACTGAATTGGGACCAGGGAAGAAAACAAATGAATCTACGAGGAGCTATGTTTGAATTTTCTTTTCCTTTAACCCTTATTGTTTTACCTTTATCCTGTATATGGTAGTGCAGGGCAGTGTAGTTGGAGAGGCTGGGCGTGTTTTTTTTGTTTTTTTAGCAAGCGCAGTCCTGGTGTGGAGCGGCAGGCTGCTCGGTGAGCTGTGGGCCCTGTTTGGCTCCGGTGACGGCTGGGTCTCCGGCATCAAGACTCTCTGACATCTTCTCGCAGATGATATCTACCAGACGCTCAAAGGTCTGCTTTACATTGATGTTGTCTTTGGCACTGGCCTCAAAAAACTCAAACCCTGGAGCAAACACAAGAGTTATTAACTTTTATTTTTCATTCACCTCTCTTGGATTGCATGTCCCATGCCCATGAAGTGTACAGACCTGAGCTACTGATTTCATTTTTAAATGTTTTAAATGATTGGCATGATTTTAATTATACACTTTTATTTACTTTGTAATATCAATGATTTTCTCAAAAACAAGGACATCAACCTACCGTAATGGGGTGTAGCTTGGTTGGCTGCATGTACAAATCCAAATTAAGGGGTGTGGCTATTTATAGAAGGCGGAGTTAACGACTGCTTGTGGGAGGTGCTTGGACCCCACAGATCGCTGTTACATGCAGTTACATTTTAATTTGATTTAATGCAGATAGTTTCAGGAATAAAATAAAAAACAGAGACAGTGTGATTGTAAACTAGCCTATAATGTGCCTAGAAAAATATACTGTAATTAATATTTCCTGGATGCACCCAGAACTATATTAAACACTTTAAATATTAAATGCCGAATGCTGGTTAGACTGGTTGGTGGTGGTTAAGTACACTGAAGTGCCAGAATAACTGGTATACCCGTTAATTCTTGGTAGGTCCCCCGTGGGATCTTAGAGGGAACGTTAGTTGCACAGTCCTCACGCTGATGTTTGTTCAGGCCCCAGCATTGAATTTTGCTGTTACTTAAAGCAGTATTGTACACCTGTCATGTGAAACGATTCTCGCCAGCAGACGTTCCATAGATGTCTATCGCTTTATATACGCACCGACTGATGCAACAAATCACGTGCATATGTGGCGTTGCTATGTATTTTGCACAGGCTCCAGTACCAGTTTTTCTGGTACTTCCATGTACCGTGATTAATATTTCCTGGATGCACCCAGAACTAAATTAAGTACTTTAAAATACTTTAATGCCTAATGCTGTATTTGTGGTGCCTTGAAAGTGGTGTGGGAAAAAACCACAGATGTCTGCATGAAAGCATTTAGTTTGTTTGCTCTGTTAATGCATATAAAGCTCATTAAAAATGACTTTAACTGCACTTTTACAGTGACAGGCCTGAGCAGCTACTGCTATAGGGAACTTCAAACATTCATGCAACATATTAGACTGTATTGAAGAACATTAGCAAAAGTCTAGCCAGTTAACATTATTGATAACTCTAATATTGATGAACACCTCCTCAAAACAGTGTGGTTACTGTTATAGAGTTAAGCAAGTGCTGTGTCCATATAATAATTAATTTAAAAGTAAAGACGTGCTACTGTTCGTAGTGTGCACGAGCATGTACATCTAACTGGGGACAGAACTGGTAGCTAGTTGAGCAGTTGCTGAGTTGAAATTTCATGTTTAGGTGGCATTTTCAGTGCTTTGGACAAGTTGATTGTGGGAAATTACAAATGGCAATATCACCTCAAATGCTGCATTAAATCCCGAAAAGATAAGCTTACCAAGATGTTCAGAAAGTTGCCGTCCCCTCTCAGAAGCCACCACCCTTTCATCATCCATGTCACACTTGTTGCCTACCAGAAGCACCTGGGCATTATCCCACGAGTATGTTTTTATCTGTGTAGACCTGTTATATGAAAACAGTGAACATTTAAGCACTTGACATAAAGAATTAGAAATGCTAGACGGGGTCTTTGAAAAATAGCTCATGTTTCAGAAGACTGATTATTCAAAGAAAAAAACAAAACAATTTAATGCCTTGCTCAAATGAAGAAGTACAGATAAGTGACTTTCCTAGAACGATCTGAACTTCAGATTGACCCTTAATGACTGAACTGCCACTGTGCTTATGTTACAACTCCACGTTTCAGATAACAGAAGAGTTCTGTTTAGGAAATGACTCACCAGTCCTGTACAGCAGCGAAAGACTCTTCGTTGGTGATATCATACATGAGGATAAAGCCCATGGCTCCCCTGTAGTAGGCTGTAGTGATGGTCCTGTAGCGCTCCTGCCCTGCTGTGTCCTAAGCAGGAAAACATGGTTTAAAGAAACTTGTTAGTGAAAGAGACATGACCTCATGATAGGATCCATATTTTCCTTTATTATGGCCATCCAGTTTCACCTACATGCACCACATTTGGTACGCATACAGATCTTCTTAAGATAGACAAATTTCATAATGACATTTATTATCTCCACCCAACAGGAAGTGAGGCGTTTTGAATTTTGTGCCTTTTGACAGCTACTATATTTATACTGCTCCTACAGGCAGATTCAATCCCAATTTGGTCAGTGTGATGTCAAGGATAAGATACGCAAGATCCTAAACCGTGAAGGAATTGCCAATATCTTAAATTCTGTTGCCATGACGAGGCGATTAATTAACATACTGTTCACACTGTTCCAGCAGGAAGTGTGGCATAATATCTACTGTACATTGTGCAAAGTTTTATTATATGTTTAGTATGAATGTTTATTGATGCTGCATAGTGATATCCATAAGCCAGTATGAAACAGACATTGCTGCAGCCTCAGTGCTTGGGCCCGCAAATCACCAATATACACTGAAGTACCAGAAAAACTGGAACGCGTATGCAAAATACATAGCAACACCACATACGCATGTCATCGGTTGTGTCTGCCAGTGCGTATATAAAACGATAGCCATCTATGGAAGCTTCTAGAGTTGTTTCTGATATGAGAACGGTAAGTTATCATGATTTTGTGATTTTCAAAGCGGTTTAATAGTTGGAGCTCGTGAGATAGGTCATAACGTTCGGAGGTAGAAGCAAAGTTTGGATTTTCACTGGGGGTACCGTGACTACAAGAATTCCAGCAAAATCTTGAACTTACTACAGCAGCATGGCCGTAATAAGACTCTGCGTGAACTTGACCAACCTCGGCTGGCAAGAATCGTTTCAAGCGATAGGTGTGCAACACTGCCCCGAGTAACATCGGAATTCAGTGCTGCGGCCTCAACAAACATCAGCCTGAGGACTGTGCAACGTTTCCTCCAAGATCCTGTGGAGTACCTACCAAGTACTAACTGCTTTGTACCAGTTTTTCGGGTACTATAAATCAGAATATCAAAATCAAAATCATTTTAAGAACGCTTTTGCTCGGTGCATTAAAATAGCTTCACAGATATACAGAGCTCTGACACAGAATTCAATTCAATTCAATTCAAATTTATTTATACAGCGCTTTTTACAATGTACATTGTCTCAAAGCAGCTTTACAGAATCCTAGAGTAACAGACCAAACCCTGCTGAGCGAGACAGTGGCAAGGAAAAACTCCCTCAATGTTACAGGAGTATGTATGTGTATGTGTATGTGAATGTATGTGACTCTTCTGGATTCTGTAATCAGCAAAAAATTCTATTCTGACTATAATAATCAGTAAGGAAAGTCATGGGCAAGAAAAGAGGTGGTTTTTCCTTCCTATTCGTTATTTTTATGTACATAGACTGATTATAAAAGGTAAAGCTATAAATAATTATTATAGTGGAATTATTGAAATATATAGAGAAGGCTCATGTACAGCCAAGTTTTTGGTTCCGCTGTTGCCAACAACAGCTTACTCCAATAGAGTGGAATATGGGAAAAAAACAGGGAGATTGATACAGGACCAAGCAAACTCAACATCAAGACTCGACACTGGTATAGGTTTTCAGCTCTGGAGAAATTCTGAAAATGAACTCTGAGCTCTGTGCTTTGCTTTTGCTTGACCGCCAATTATTTTCTTTCCCGTCTGAAAAGCTATACTGTCCCACATGCTTGCTTAACACAGTTAGCTAACTCATGTTAGCTAGGAACACTGGCTGAACTATCACACTCTACCCATCAAATCATTCAACAAGCCCTTGTCATGTGGGCAGGGTCATCCTGGAAGACACCACTCCCATCAGAACAGAAATAATTCAGCATACTTTAAGGTTGTGGATAATCTGGGACAGGGAGCATGAGGTGGGATTACATACCGGATAAGATGCATCGTTTTTGGGTGTTGGGAGAAAACCAAAGAATGAATAATTATTTTTTTTATATTGTGGCTCACCTACAGACAGAACAAGTTAGTTCCTTGTTATCATGTATGTTACAACAGATTTTAGCATTTCCTCACCAGCCTCGGGTAAAAGTTACGTTAAAAATGCTTGTCATGTCATACAGAAACCACAATGTGCAAATCATCTCTCCTGAAGAGTTTCCCATTTTTTTTCTTTTCGCAGTTGCAACTGAGTTAATACAAGATGCCACTTCATTACAAATAACAATGGTTATGAAAATGATATGATCATCAGGATTGGGTTAAAGCAATCAATGGGTTGAGTATCTACCGAGCATCTCGGGCAGGACCATACAGGGTTGCAATTCCCACACAGCTAGAGGGACCTATTAGGTTACCACAAGACCTATAAAGAACAGAAGCAGGACTGGTTCTTGTCTCCATGACACTCTGCACACCATACAGCAGCTCAGCGGCTCATAAACAAGCGCCGTGGTAACGGAAAACACTTCCCGTCTGTCTCAAATGTATACTTCAGCTTTGGTTAAAACACACCATATTTGCATATCACATGCAAATGCTGCTCTATCTATATCTATAGCTATATATATATATATATATATATATATTTAAAAAACACTTATTATGACAGAATGCAGGCAGTAAAGACATGGAAGGATTTCTGTGTAGTGTGTAATGCCTAGAGCCATTTCACTGGCCCTTGCTGGGTTTATCCTGTATTACACTGGGGGAGGGGGCTCTAAAAAAAAACAGGGCAGTGGGAAACTTGAAGCACAGAGGGGGGGGCGGGACAACGGCGTTGTGTGCATTTCTGATTGGCCGTGAGCTCGATGCATCAGTGTCCATCCAATCATGCAATCCTTCCCCTCGCTCTGCTGCCAGGCTACAGGCTGTCACCCATTCCTTCACCCATCACACAACACATCGCCTATCACCCGTTCATCTGGTGCTAATGGCACACTCTTTCTCATTGTCGCTTTCTCAACATCTATTAACGCACACGGTTCATTTCCTATGGAAATATACATTAACACGTGCACCCAGTGTAATGTCTATTTCAGTCTATATCAGTTCTATTTGAAATACCAGGTCAAAATGGCACTTGGTCTTCCTGAATATCATATTGCATCAACAATGGCATTATAAGGTCTGAAAAGGACACCTGATCTCACCCAAATCTGCAGCTTGATCCTCTTGTCGTTTCTGTAGATGGTCTTCACCTTAAAGTCAATGCCCACTGTGCTGACGAAAGCCGGAGTGAACGAATCATCTGCATAGCGAAACAGAAAGCTGGTCTTTCCTACGCTGCTGTTGCCGATGATCAGGATCTTGAACATATAATCGAAGTTCTGGTCGGAGGACTCCTTTTGCCCGTAACGGTTATCTGTAGCAGAGGCCATCTGAAGGGAAAAAAGTGGATTATGTGAATATCTTTGACATGTTCTTCATTGGGTATGTGTAGATATGGAATGAAATCTCCTTACAGTTGGAAGTTTATCTCATAAAATATTTCTTGGAGGTTTGTAAACCAAAGTAAACCAAACAGAAGAGCAGGACATGGTGTATAAATTAGTACCGTCCCCAACCCTATTAAATTAAAACCCTATTCTTAAAATCTAAAAAAGCACCTCCAGCAATCTATGCATAAGACTTATTGAGGTCAAAAGGGTTTTGATAAAATGCTCAGTGCAATCAGCAATATAATACTATAGCAGTAGTAAAAGGTAGAATGGAATAATAATAATAATAATAATAATAATATCAGAAGGTTTTTGAAGCGGAATATGAATATTAGGGCTCGGAAAGAATAGTCATTTTGACTATTCAAGTTACAGACTAGCCGATTTATTAGTCTTGTTCACTTTTCAGTGCACTTTAATAATACCACATTACACAGCAGGAGTAGTGCCACACTAAGTCTGCTATTTTAATATTTAACATTAGTACAACATAAGTGAATGTCATACTATTGATCAACAAAGGAATCTCCATCATCTACATGCCTCAGCTCTAATAACTATCCAGTAAAACATGACAACATGCCCCCGGTTCATTCACCATCAAAAATCAATCAGGCAAAGAATGAAACATTACTCTCTGAGTCTGGACTAAAAGACATGCCAGTGCTTGGCATCCATCAGATTTTGTCCTGCCATGTTGGATCAATATTTGATACAGTGCCACTGGCAGAGGCCCTGATTTGTCTCCTCAGTGCACAACAGAACCTGTGTTCGTTTTTCACTGACCTCTGTCTGATTGGGCCAAAAAATGGGCCTACTGTCCACATTCTATGAAACGCCCTTAACCGGCTCTGTTGCAGATTAGGTGTGAAAATATGAAATTATCCTGAGTCATATTGTATCTCAAATACTTGGGAAATACATTACAGGAGTACAAACAGTCCGTGACCGGTTTGTATGACAGTTTCTAACGATCGTCCCAGGAAGTTAGATGGGACAAATAATAAGAGTATGGCCTATACAATATTCCCGAACACAATGCATCTATACAGTATGTAACTGAATAAGGAGTTGGGGTATATGAGTCTTTAAGGGATTGGATAAACCCTAGAACCCCTATAGATTTCAAGATTTTGAACTTTTTCCCCCCTCAAAGAGTATGAAGTCAGACAAGAAAACTGACCAAATGCGATTAGACCAGCAGAAATATTTTCTAGTAACCTTTTCATCTGGTCATGGAATAATCATAATGCCAAATAGTTGTTGATTACTTAGCTAGTGAGATGCAGCGTAATAAGTGCAACCGCAGTGTGTTTGATTTTAATCAGGAGGAATCAGGTTGCGGTAAAACTTCCTGCATTAGTAGGCATTTCATGTAAGCTCTGACTTAGCCTTAACTTCCAAAAGTTGATGAGGTCTTAATAGAAGACTAAGCCTTCTGCTAGAATCCGGAGGTAGAAAATGAACTTAGAAATATTGTTTTTTTTTTACGGTATTAGTCTTTTATAATGCATTTTCTGTACAAACCTTCTAACACTTCATATAGTTACATGAAAATTCTCTGGTAGATGTTGGGGCTCTGCAGGGAAGGAATAAAAAACCCAACAGCCCTACACTCCTTGAGTTATTTCCTTGAAACCTGATCACTGAGAGCAAAGTGGAGCATGAAGGTGTGCTCATTCTGAATATCTCCATGATGCCTAGGTTAAGTAGGACAGACCAAACTGTGTTATTCAACAAATAAGGACATACTCAATAACTCAAGATTTAGGCTGCTTTGATAGTACACACCTATAGTGAATTAAAGATCTGCTATTAACGAGTCCCATCACTGATTACTACAGCAAAATTCAAATCTCATACGTTTCATAAATGTCAGAGAGCTCTGCATGAACAATACCACAGCATCCCAGAGTGCCTTCAACGTTTCTGCAGAGAACAGATAACCCGAGAGCCCTAAAAATAGAAGCTCACTTTTAGAAGCGCGTGATTTGGAAGCCTGATACTTTATCGGCGCTACAAAAAGTGCTGCAGATACACATCTTTGTTCAGGGAATGAAGATGTTTAACGTCATACCGGAGCTCACGCAAGCACTAACGCTGAGCCGTAGCCGTTTTATGAAACTGTACTGCACGGTAAGATGTAGATAAGGTTTTTGAGACAAAACAATGAGCTTAAGGTCAGCTTTGGGTAATGTCAGGGTGTGCTCAAATCAGAGCAGCGATGCAGTTGGAAGGCCATTAAGCCTGAAGATTAACACCAGTCACCTTAATCCATGTAGATAAAATTCTACTGTTGTATGTTGAAATAGGAGAGCAGTAGTAAATGGTAGAATGATGGCATAATAATAATAATAATAATAATAATAATAATAATAATAATAATAATGAAGCAGGAAATGAATTGTTAGGGCTTGGAAAGAATAACCATTTCTGAGATCTTATTAAGCCTATGGTGCACCAAGGTACATAAACAGTGACACAGACATCAGAGTGCACATAATGAACATCCAAGATCTCGACCCAGCCATTTAACAATCCGACATCCGCGCGCAGTAAGCCAAAGCCGACGCCTTTGGGTGATTACAGCTTCGGGTTTGCATGACTCTCAGTCAAACCTACATGTCAGAAAAACAGGGATTTAAGAGATCTCTTATAATTCGCAGCAATTGCTTGTGAAAGCTGGGTGTGAAAATGGAGCGCTCTGGGCGGATGATGACGGTGCGGCTCGGTGCGCGTCATCCTTACAAGCCTTCATCATCATCATCATCATCATCATCATCAGTCTTATATCATATATATATATATATATATATATATATATATATATATAAAATTAAAACCCAACAGCACTGCGTCACTGGATTCATTTAGGCTTTAAATCAGCAACATGGCTGATGTGTCTGTGTGTGTGTGTGTGTGTGTGAGATCTGCGGATCTTATGTAACTGAACGTTTAGGCTTCAGGCGCACTGTAGAAGAAAGCAGGCCAGTTATTATTATTATTATTATTCACATGATTATAATCCCCCTCTATTCATTCACAGCACACGGAAATCCTGGCGCATGCAAAATCATAACTCACAAATAATAAACACCATGGAATGCATTCTAACATCCAGATGTGCCCATCAAAGCTAATGCGGCTTCCTAAGCAAGAGCAAAGAGGATGCTTCTCTCCGAGGTCCATGTCAAATGAAGGTTATTGTTTCTATCATTTATTTTTAAACCGTATAGTCGTTAAGGAGAACGCATCACTCGGGGAAACACGGACGTGCTCCCGGGGCAGCCCCTAAAACAACAGAAACATGTAAATATCATAGGCTTGTCTTACCGCGAGAGATGTTTTAAACGCCAGTTACGCCAATACTGCACTTCTCCGGGCACCTGCAGAAGCTCTGACGTCACTTGACGGGCGTGTGACGCACGCCGGAGGCGGGTGTTAGAGGCGCTGAGAGGAGAGAGTGACAGCTCAGGGAGCCAATGGGGACAGCGCGTACAGAAACGACTCGGTAAAATATTGATGAAGCGTCGGGCCTTAATTCTCACCGGGCCGTCGTGCATTATGCAGCATCTCGGCTCGAGCCAATCCATAATTCATCAATTAAATGAAACAGTTCTAGAAAACCCTTGTGTGTGTGAGACATGTGTTTCCTTTTTCCTGGACATTTTCACTGCAGGTCACTTTCACAACAGAATATTTTCATGCAAACTTAAACCAGGAGAATTTGATAAAGGTTTTGGATCTAAGTTTCTTACTATAGCTTGTAGGATATTTTACATAAACTGGTGAACATATCAAGTGAACCTTTCAAAGTAAGTTTTGGGGCATAAAAGTCCCAAACTGACATTATGGTTTTTTTGGGGTTTTTATTTGTGACCCCAAGCCATGGCCATCCTCCTTTTTTTAATCCCAGTTTTATAATTTATTCATTCATTCATTCATTTTCTTGACCGCTTATTCCTTTTCAGGGTCACGAGAGAGCCGGTGCCTAGCCGGCAGCA
>JAOTRJ010000004.1:18463612-18474336 GCA_028564905.1 Leptodoras praelongus | reverse complement strand
TGAAATTGCTACATGATGATGTGTTGCCTTCTTTATGCACTGAAGATGGCACGTTCCCTGAGTTTTTCCAGCAAGATGGTGGACCACCACATTATGGGTGGTTTCCTGGAGAGTGGATTGGTCTTCGTGGGCCAGTTGAATGGCCACCGAGGTCTCCTGATCTGACCCCCTTAGACTTTTATGTTTGGGGTCATCTGAAGGCAATTGTCTATGCTGTGAAGATACGAGATGTGCAGCATCTGAAACAATGGATACTGGAAGCCTGTGCTAGCATTTCTTCTGTGGTGTTGCTATCAGTGTGTCAAGAGTGGGAAAAAAGGGTTGCATTGACAATCCAACACAATGGGCAGTACTTTGAACACATTTTATAAGTGGTCATAAACTTGTAAATAACTCACGAAAGAATAAGGTTGCGTTAAAACCAAGCGATTGATGTTCTTGTGAATTCTTGATTAGTTTGATATGTTACATGATCCTCTTCCCATTGGAAAAAATAAAGTTGGATCCACAATGGTCACCATGGTCAACACCCATCTTGAAAAGTTTCCCCCCTCCAATATACTAATGTGCCACAAACAGGAAGTTGATATCACCAACCATTCCCATTTTATTTAGCTGTATCCATACAAATGGCCCACACTGTAGTTTGTTAACTGAAGTGATCTGTAGTGTCCTAAAGACTAAATATGAACTGATCTTTCCACACAGACACAGGCCTACTTTAGTGCCATGGTTTGCAACTCTGAGACTCTGCCTTCTAGCCAGGACATCCATGATAATCTACTCTGCAGTCAACTTATTAAAGCTTATCCTAAACACAATGTCCCTGAACACTGACAACTCACTTTATTACAGTTTGTGCCTTTGTGGTGTTCTTGCATCCAGAAACTGCACATTCTCTTATGTCTGCCAATAAGTCAGTATCAAGTTCTTCCTAAGCATTGAAGCAAACAATCTTTTAAAGCAATTAAATCTTAAAACGAGCAATATGTGATTGCTGTGCAATCCACAGTAAAGGCCAGAATGCTTTCTAGCATTGGTTTTCATTTGTTATCCCTTTTCTGCGCACTTCTGCAAGAATGAAACTGCCTGTAGAATACTTCATTGCATGTGTTTGTATTGATGTCTGTCCCTGTGTGGAGAGAGTTGGTGTTTAAAAACCATATGTGTGAAACACACCTGTAATGTGGGAAATGTTCTCATGTCGCTTTGAGAAATGGACAACCAAGCTGTCAAAATTTGAAAAGTCAGATGCGTGCCTGAAAGCGATGTGCTAATCTCTAGGTTTGAACCTGACATACTTGGCCATGTGAAACAGAGAATCAGAAATGATTAATGTTAGGCATCAGACAGGATGTGAAAATGTGAATGCACCTTTTTTTTCCTCAGCAAAATGTAAACTAACACATTAACAGACTCACAAATAGATGACAGTCATGCCCACGATAGTTTAAGGATAACAATAAATCCACAGATTAACAGTTATTTATCCTAGACCCCATTTATACCCTGCATTAAAATGTGATGACTAGCTGGATATTAATGACTGGAAAGTAATTGAAGCAATCTCACCCCTGCTTTTACACCTAATATTTATGTCTCGTAATTGTCTGCATTCGGTGCGCATTGTGATCTCCTCTCTTTCACCCATGCAATATGCAAATAAGTTAGCTAGGTAGCATGTGGGAAGTCAGCCCAATGTCAACATGACAGGAGCAGGATTGCCAAAGATTACTTTGTTGTACTGACTGCCCTTATGTTTTACAATGCTGATGAAGTGTTTGTTAGAAGGCAGCATTTGCTTCAAACAATGCTTCCAGCAGTTACAATAGGAAAAGTGTCATCCTTTTTAAATAATAATACTTATTAGTAGTTTGGAATGATTCGAAATGTGTGTTCTGTGGGTGTATACCATCTCTCAGAAAGCTCCGAATGAAAAGCTGAAGAAATAAATGTGTTCAAATTAAATTAAGACAAATCTCCAGTTTATTTATTTGCTTTGATTTGTGTAATACAACAAAAACACCTGAAAATGAATTATGATTATACGTTTTAACTTTTGTTCATGTTTTATGAACCTGTGTGTGTGTCTGAAGCGATTGCTTTAAGACTCCATGGGGAGCCCAGCTTCCTAAAAAAAAAAAAAAATCATTAAAATGCATCAATGTTTACCAAAGTGTTTATACTGTATTATTCAACAATCTTAGTGGAATGCAAAATTTTTAGTGAACACTAAATAAACATGACTGATATCTCAAACTTAATCAGATTTGTGCCAGCTGTAATAGTAGTGGTGTAATTTCAAAATAATGAAAATAATTTAAGTATAAAATATAAGTAAGTTTTTGTTGGTTATTTAAATTCATTTCTGAAATGTGGTCCTTATACTGTAATACAGTATACAGACCTTATACAATCTGGGTAGCTAGCTGCCATGTCCTCCTTAGCTTTGTTTTGGCACAAAATGGCAGACACTGTCTACTATAACCTTGACAAACCATGTCTTCATAGAGCTTGCTTTGTACATAGGAGCATTGTCCTGCTGCAACAAGTTTGGACCTCTTTAGTTCCCATGCCTTTTAAGATGGTTACATTTTAAAGTAAGATATCTACCCTCTGATACTATTCTTTATTTTAGGCTGCCTTTACTCCCAAGGCTTATAATGCATGGCTTACCCCATAATAAAAAACCCAAGTATTTGACCAAAATATACATAACTTTCTGTTGCTTCTGTCACCCTACTGTACTCCAATGCATGAAAGCAGTTGAGTGTTCTTCACATCTTTCCTCTATACACAGTCACAGTCGCTGCATTTACGAGTTCACATCCTCTCATCTGGTGAGTGCTTCTGTAAACTAGCCAAGTGCTTGGTGAAATGTGCATGCTTTTAAAAAGTGCACTGCAGGAATGTTGCCAAATTGCAACATGGATTAAGTAGCAATCAAGTTGTGGCAGCACACTGTCTTAATTAGGAGCCTTTTGTTAAAAAAAAAGACAACATGAATTACCACTGCCCCTAATTGCAAGTTACAAATACTTCTGTGCAGCTCCTCCTTTGTAATAATATATCCTGGATCCCTAAAATCTGGTTATGTCAAACAAAAGAATTCAGTGAACTGATGAAACTGCTAATTTACATAAGCATCTCTGTGTGATGATGTCAAGGACATGTTCCAAGTTTCTGTGACAGTCTGTAAAGCAAAATATTTTCTTTCACAGAGGCGGAATTTTGGGCTTAATTTACTGTCTGTCCCCATAATAAAAGCAATCTTTTATACCCAAGACCATGCATCTTATTTTTGCACAAACCATGCATCTTTAGAATGTAGTGATTGCGTAGTGATTGCATTGTTAGGTTGTACACAACACAATGCCATTTTCCTCATATGTGGCCAATTTAGGCAAACATTGAATAGACTGAGACCCAGAGAGGCAGCTATGTTCTGTTTCCCTAACAGTGTCACATTGTCAGCATCCAATGTCTAAAACTGCTCTAAGAATGGAGACTGATAAAGCCATAACAGATTTCTTGAGAATTCTGATAACATTTCAGGCATAGGATAAGTTTCACCTGTGTTCACAGCATGCCACCAACTGTAGTTACAAGAAATGTGTAAGCACAAAAATAAGTTGTGCTTTATTTATGTTCTTATTAGTAACTATAACTACTTTTAGCTATACTGCTACTTCCGTAACCAGAAATTGTATGTGATATAAAAAAGAAGTGTTTGAGGGGAAGGAAGTGATTCGTTTTTGGATGAGTTTGTGTGAGGCACAGAAAGAGATAAATAGCATGTTAGCAAAACAGTATTAAAAGAGTGACTACTACCTTATTAACGTGGAGTTGTTCAAAAGTGGATTCCAGTGCCTATGCCATCTTGTTTTGTTCTTCATCCCACCAAATGGCAAAAATAACTCATGTTCCCCTTTGTTGGCAAGGGGGTGCTACAATTGCAAATATAAGTATAGCCACAGATGGTGGCCTCAGTGACATATGGGGGTGCCACAGAGTCCCTCAGCCACACTCGGAGCCAAGTGTCTGTCCCTGTGTAACGGTGGCCAGGACTGATGTTTATGCTAAAGTGTTTATGATTAGATGTCAGAGAGAAATTTGGCTATCACTGATCACTGTTGTGCAACTTTAATCCGCATTAAGATTTTTTACATGTTAAGCATTTTAGAATGTCCTACATAAGTCGAGATCTTGAGAAAAGGAACATGGTCAACTTATACCCTTATGCAACATGCCATACTTTTCTGTATACTGATTAAATCTACACCCTTGCATAGCCTTGTGAGGAATAATGGAAAAAAAGGTTGTTTTCTTGAGCTCTTGAATGGTCCCTTTTCATAGAGTTCAATGAAATTTTTCCACTTTAGTTTAGCAAGGTAAACTAAGGGTAAACAAAGTGGCACTACAGTGGAGTTCACTACCTGCTTACATAAGTGTTTCAGATTAGATGTTTAATGAACAGGGACACAAATTAATACCAAAGTATATTAAGTTACCTTATATTTACAAAGAGTTCAGTATGTAACTTATGTTAGAGAAATATGGAGAGGAATTTGCCAAAATGTGAAATGCATGGCACCCAATGTATTGCTTCCATAGTGACTTGCAGAATATGTGCCAAACTGAAAAGCAAACCCACCATTACACTGTTTTTCACATCGCTTGACATCTTAACAGAAAAACAATTTATAAGGATTTGCATTTTCAAAATGGCATGCTGTATTTGTATCACAATTGAATATAATACACCTCAAAATGTAATCAAGGCAGGAACTATATTCCTTTCCATCGTGAGGTATTTCAAACATAAATGCCTCACTGAAATGCAATGCACGGGAGTGCATTTAAACACTGACATGGAAAACATGCCAAAATGAACAAGTGAATATGCCAACTGCATTGTATTCCTCTGTGTGGGGCTGTGAACGTGCCAAAACAATGCACAGGATCCAATGCACATGAGATGTGCTTGTAGTGAGTGAAAGAGTGGCTTTCTTAGTATACTGCTGAGTGGGACAGGAATTTAAGTGTCCTGCTTGCAGTTGGACTGCTGGATCCTGGGTCTGTTCCAGAATGCTTTTTGACATTTTGGGAAAGTCTTTGCCACTGACCGAGAGGACCTGGCCCATGTTCTCTAAATGCCACTCAACTTTAAACAGCACATAGTCATCTGTAAATGCACTTTTTTAGAATCTTTTATAGAATTAATGTTTATTTCCTCTTGTACTCCCTCACAAAAAGACATTTTCTCTGGATTAAGGTACAGCTATGAGTGATTTCCTCAGACTGGTTTCTCAGCCACTCCCCAAATTTGGTAGAGGACTCCAATTGGACAGTGATTACATTACATGGCATGAATACTGCATTATTCCTTGATGAAATACAATCATTTGCATTGCATTTTGTTTTGGCACGTTCACAGCACCACACAGAGGAATACAACGCAGTTGGCATGTTCATTTGTTCATTCAGTTCATTTTGGCATGTTTACTGCATACCAATGTTTAAATGCTATCTCATGCATTGCATTTCACTGAAGCTTTTATGTGAAGTGGAAAGCAATACAGTTGTGACTTATTTACTTTTACATTTCAAGGTGTATTATATTCAATTGTAACAGGAATTCAGAATGCCATTGAAAATGCAAATCCTTGTGTATTGTTTTTCTGTAAAGAGGTCAAGCGATGTGAAAACAATGTAACAGTGGCTTTGCTTTTCATTTTGGCATGTATTCTGCATGTCACTATGGAGAAGCAATACATTGTATGCATTGCATTGCATTTTTTGGCACTGTGGTGAATTTCCATAGAGAACCAGAGGCTAACATTACAAATGCTTTTAGTGATGTGTCATCAACAACAAGCTGGCTCTATGATCTCCATGAGCTGGCTCCTTTATGTGAACGATTGGAGCCAGCTCCCGTCTGAAAGCCAATTTCTTTTTTTTTCTTTTTTTTTCTTAATTAACACAAGAGAGAATATTATGATAATTTTTTCACCACACTGCTCAGCCATGGGCAGTCCATGCAACTGAATGTTGTGCTGATATGCATGCTGTGTGACCAATCACATGTGCTGACAGTCAAGGATCATAGATTATTATTACTAATAAATTCCTAAGTTTTATTTAAGGTATTATTAATTTGATTATTTTAACATTCCATATAAAAACATTCAATATACACATGTGTAATTGTGTAATTGGGTTTGATGCTTTACATTAATAGTTTTATACCAAACAAAATGTAATATAATTGTATTTAGTATAAATGCATTGAATAATTTAGGTGTTATTCACTTAATGGTAAAAAATGTGAATTTCCAAGATTAAATTAGAAAGAAGAAAGTCATATATTTACAAGGAAAAGCTGGAAATGTATGAAGACATAGACCTAAACTCGGGAAATAGGAGCCATAGCTCCCATTGCACTTGCTTAAATATTCAAAATAAACAAGATGCAAGAACTTTATTAATCATGATATTTGATGTGAACATTAACCCTTCAGATTTGCATTTGTGTGATTTTTGTACACTATTCTACTGTCACATACAGTTCCTATCAAACGTATTGGAATGGCAAGGTTTTTTGTTTGTTTGTTGTTTTTGCTATTTGGGTTTGACAGTGAAAGATGAATATGATATAGTAGTTGAGAATTTCAGCTTTCATGATATTTAAATCTAGATGAGACTTGGACAACTTGGAACATGGCACCAGCTAGCCACCAATGTCAATAGACATTTTTTTCTGGTTGACTGTACAAACCCCATTTCTCAAAACTGAAATCTGTAATTTGTTAATTCACTTGATTCATCTTTATTTAACAGACAAAAGGACAAAGAAAGTATTTTCAGTGTTTTCAATCAAGAACTTAACCCTTTTTGTTAAATATAAGCAAATTTAGAAATTAATGCCTGCAACACAGTAAAAAAAATTGGGACAGAGGAAAAATAGGACAGGGCGACACGGTGGCTCAGTGGGTAGCACTGTCGCCTCACAGCAAGAAGGTCCAGAGTTCGATCCCCGGGTGGGGCGGTCTGGGTCCTTTCTGTGTGGAGTCTGCATGTCCTCCCCGTGTCTGCGTGGGTTTACTCCGGGTACTCCAGTTTCCTCCCACAGTCCAAAGAAATGCACGTTAGGTTTATTGGCATCTCTAAAGTGGCCCTAGTGTGTGAGTGTGTGTGTGAGTGTCAGTGTTTGTGCCCTATGATGGATTGGTGCCCTGTCTAGGGTTGTTCCTGCCTTGTGCCCTATGTGGCCGGCTATCAGTTTATCTGGTAACAGGTGAGGTCATCAAGATTGAATATAAAAGGAGCATCCATGAAAGGCTTAGTCTTTGCAAGCAATGATGGGTCGTGGTTCACCACTTTGTGCCAAACTTCATGAGAGAATTGTCAGTCAGATCAAATACAATGTTTCCCAGTGCAAGATTGTAAAAAAAATTAAGCCTTTCCCCATCTACAGTTCATAATTTTATGAAAAGTTTCAGGGAGACCTTGGTGTGCAAAGGCCAAGGGTAGAAACTGCTGCTGAATGTGTGTAACCATCGAGCCCCTAGGCGCTGTTGTTTGAGAAACCAACATGCTACAGCATGTACAGTGTGATGCAGGCATCAATTTCTAAATGTTTTTATATTTAACAAATAGATTTTTTTAAAAGGTCTTTGTCTTTTTGACTGACTTGCAAACCACCATTAAATTAACCTAATTAGGCACAGCCATTAATCTTTTTTGACTATTTTTTACTATTACTACTGTCTAAAAGTGTAGACACTCAAGGCCAGCCAGAAATTATCATTGTTTCAAAACCTTATTTATTTTTAAAGGCAATAACAAAACATAAATTTAAAATAGCATAAGGATAACCAAAGTAACAGACAGAAGTATAAATATTATAATGGGCAACATAATGTTTATATTACTGACAAAGTTTCTGTCTTCATACTGGGCAATTGCAAAAATCTCTTTTTACCATATGGTAGCAGTCTTATTTCCTACGGCTGTGACATTTGACCCAGAAGGATTTCAACAAATGTTCACAAACCCTTATTTGAGCCAGCTATCAGACATAAACTTTCCTTGTGCCTATACATCACCTTCATTCTGAGAGTTAATCACCTAAACTTGTTCAAAATTTCCCAATCCAATTTTTCCCAACATTTACCTTGAGTAAAATATAACTAATAAACTCAGTGAGAACTCCACTATCCTTATTTCATAAGATCAGAGCCTGTAATATGTTTGGGAAATGTTCTAGTAAAACAAAAATACATGGTAAGGTGTTTTTTAAGTGTAATTTTGTATAATACTGTTTTCCCAATTTTTCAATGATGTTAACTTATTAACATACTACCACCTCCTCCTTACCTTGTTAGAGTAGCCACATTTGTTTACAAAGCTGTCTGGAAAGCACACAATTTTTCATATGAGTTTGACAAAATATACATAACTTTCCCATAATTAAAATGCATCCATACATAATTAGAATAACTGAATCATATGTTAAAAATAAATAATCTACTACATTAGCAATTACCCAGTTACCTACATGGTCATGCCACAGGTGTTACTGGGACACATTTCCATGAATATGAAAACTCAACTGTCCTTCATGTAAATAAAGTTAAATTGAACAGTCCTTCATGTCACACTGTAGTGATAGTCAGCTGGCCTAGCTGGAACAGTGTTTATTTTGGGCCTCAGGCATAACACAGGCATCTGGGGTTTCATCTCTGGCCTGGCTTCAAAAAAGTGTCAAATTATTTTGTTAAAAATGAACAAATTTAGAAATTGATTCCTGCAACACAGTCAACAAAGTTGGGAGAGAGGCAAAATAAGACTGACAATGTTATGCAAGTAACACTGCAAGGTTACACAATAAGCAGTTTAGCTGGTAACAGGTGAGGTCATCAAGATTGAGTATAAAAGGAGTATCTGCTGAAGAGTTAGACTTTGCAAGCAAATATGGGTTGTGGTTCATCACTTTGTGCCAACTTTCTTGAAAGAATTGTCAGTCAGTTCAAATACAATGTTTCTCAGTGATCCTGTGAACATCTACAATTTATAATATCAAGAAAAGGTTCAGGGAGTCAGAGGGAATCTTGGTGCATGAAGGCCAAAGGTGGAAACCGCTGCTGAATGTGTAAACCTCAAGCCCTTAGGCGGTATTATTTGAGAAACTGTCACACTGCCATGATGGACATAGCCACATGGGCTTGGGAGTATATTGGAAAATCATTGTCACTGCTGCATCAAGAAATGAAACTGCATTATGCAAAGAATTTTTCATGATGAATTTTTCACTGAAATGCCGGCAGGTTCTCCGGGCCTATGGTCAGGCAAGTCCACATTTCAGCTTATTTTTGGATGTGCCAAAAATGAAAAACACCATCCAGACTGTTTCCAATGAAAAGTGCACAAACCAGTGTGATGGCATCTGTGATGGCATGAGGGTGCATCAGTGCCCACGGCATGGGTAATCTGCATACCTATGTGAAGGTACATTGATGCATATATTGATATTTTGGAGAAACATATGCTGCCATCAAGACAGTGTCTTTTCCAAGGAACTCCATTGTCTCTTAGCAGGACAATGCCAGGCCTCATTCTACAACAGCATGACTTGACTGGCCTGCCTGCAGTCCAGATCTGTCTCCTATTGAAAATGTATCATCATGAACAGGAGAAACAGACAACAGAAATCATAGCAGCTTAAGTCTTTTATAAAGAAAGAATGGGCAAAAAGTCCACTTGTAAAACTGCAGCAATTATTATCATCAATTCCCAAATGATTAAAAAGTATAATAAAAAAAACTGATCCAGAGGTAGCATATATAGAAAAATGCCTTAACTTGAATAGAGAATAAAAGATAGGGTGATTACATGAAATAACTTCTCTCACAGCTTACCTTAAATCTAACTATAAACAATCTAAGACTCTAACTTGTTATAAATATAATAAATGAAAATTTGTAATGATAGGAATAAAACAGTTGTATCATAGCAGCCTGCTGTTGATTCTTTTTCTACAACAGCATGCACTGCTACAGGCCCAATTCCAATGAAATTGGGACATTGTGTAAAACATAAATAAAAACAGAATTCTTTTCAACCCATATTCAATTGAATCCACTACAAAGACAACATATTTAATGTTCAAAAGGATAAACTTTATTGTTTTTTTGCAAATATTCACTTGTTTTGAATTTGACGCCTGCAACACATTCCAAAACAGTTGGGACAGGGGCAACAAAAGACTAGGAAAGTTGAGGAATGCTCAAAAAACACCTGTTTGGAACATTCCACAGGTGAACAGGCTAATTGGAAACAGGTGAGTGTCATGATGAAAGGCTTAGTCGTTCACAAGCAAGGATGGGGTGAGGTTCACCACTTTGTGAACAACTGCATGAGCAAATAGACCAAATATTTTAAGAACAATGTTTCCCAATGTGCAATTGCAAAGAATGGAGGGGTTTCATCATCTACATTCCATAATATCATCCAAAGATTCAGAGAATCTGGAGAAATCTCTGCAAGTAAGCAGCAAGGCCAAAACCCAACATTGAATGTCTGTAACCTTCGATCCCTCAGGCAGAACTCCATTAAAAACCGACATGGATATTAACACATCAGTCATTTCTGTACTGCTTATTCCCAGTTACGGGGTCACGGGGGAGCCGGTGCCCAGCCGGCAACTCTGAGCGCAAGGGCAG
>JAOTRJ010000004.1:18395154-18416066 GCA_028564905.1 Leptodoras praelongus | reverse complement strand
ATAATTCCTGTGGATCTTTTATGTGCACTTGCATGCTGTGAATCTCCTCTTCTTCAACATCCGAAAGGTTTTTCTGCTGCATTCAGATCTGTAGAAAGGGTTGGTCACTGAAGAACTCTGAACTCATTGTCATGTTCATGATACCAGTTTGAGATGACTTTTGCTTTGTGGCATGGTGCATTATCATACTGGAAGTAGACATTAGAAGATGGCAAACTGTGTCCATGAAGGGAAGTATATGATCAGCAAAAATACTTAAATAGGCTGTGGCTTTCAAGGGAAGATTGATTGGTATTAACAGGCCAAAAGTGTGCCAAGTATACATTCCCCACACCATTGCATCACCTCCACCAGCCTGGATTGGTGACACAAGGCAAGGTAGGCCTGTGGATTCCTGCTGTTGGTGCCAAATTCTTACCCTACCACCAGTGTGTCTCAGCAGATAGCAAGATTAATCAGACGAGGCAACGTTTTTCCAGCTGTACATTTTTGGTAAGCCTGTGCCCACTGTAGCCCCAAGTTTCTGTTATTGGCTAACAGAAGTGAAGCATCACATCGTCTTCTGCTGTTGTAGCCCATTCACCTCAAAGGTTGACATTCTGAGATGCTTTTCTGCCCACCATACTTGTACAGAGTAGTTATACAAGTTACTGTAGCCTTTCTGTCAGCTTGAACGAGTCTGACCATTCTTCATTGATCTCTGTCCACAGTTGTGTTGTTTCTGTTCATAGAACCGCTGCTCACTGGATGGTTTTTCTTTATAGCACCATTCTGAGTAAACTTTAGAGACTGATGTGTGTGAAAATCCCAGGAGATCAGCAGATATAGAAATATACATGCTCAGAATCACTGAAATCATATTGTTTCCCTATTCTGATGATTGATGTGAACATGACCCAAAGCTTCTAGTCCGTATCTGTATGATTTTTCCATACATACATTGCACTGCTGGCACACTATCACCTGATTAGATAATTGTATGGATGAGGAGATGTACAGGTGTTCTTTGAGTGTTAATACATGTAGCCACAGTTGAATGTGCAGGGTAGTGAGTCATACTGTTTGAAGCATAATACTTTATTTTAGCTCAGTTTATTTTAGATATATTAGAGAAACGAACATGCATTGTGAGAACAGACAAATCAATTCAAATGTTCATGTAGCTTTTCAATGTACATTTAATCATTTAACATGCATACGTGCTTTAATCATTTCATTATCAAGTAATTTACAAGAGAAAAGCTGAGCAGTTAAGGGTTACAGGATTTGCTCAAAATCCCAACAGTGACTTTCTGGCTGTCCTGAGATTTGAACTCAACTCAATTTTCAGTCATAAGCACAGAACCTTAACTGTTGAGCCACTACAGCTGTCTCTCATGCACCTAGAAAAAAAGTAGTCAAAGTATTGGCTTCATGAACATTCCAGAATGCATCCAGGATCAAAAAAAAGTGTTAGGAAAGTAACTTTTCAGGAATGCTATATTAGCTTTAGTGTTATATAGTTTGCTTGCTAAGTCAGATCATAAGTTATTTCCAGTTAATTCCAGTCCAAGATTTCTGACCACTCTATATTTTAGCAATTTGTTGAAATTGACTCATTGTAAATATTCAGTAATTGGAAAATTGAACCTAGGAGTAGGTATAATGAATAGAGAAATGTTTAATGAAAGTTTGGAATGAAAATTTATTTTATTGGAATATTCTGGATCTACTCTAGATCAGAAAAAGCCAAAAACTTAGGCAGCTGTGTCACACCACACATTTATGTTTTACAGTTAATATTAACACTGATTTTTAATTTCCAATTTATTCTCCCAGGCATTGGGGTCCTCTTTAAAGTCTACAGTATTGAGTCTTCTGATTCATCCCGTGTTTTCACCTGGTTTCCATCTTTTGATGCTTTTTTTTTGTTTAATCCTTTTCAATGTTTAATTCTTTGATTTATTTCATTTTATTCTTATTTATTTCACTGCCATTTGAAATGATTATACTGTTATTGTATGGCGCTTTGATAGACATGTCTTGTCTTTCAATGTGCTATAAAACTGAAAGTGACTAGACTTCACTGAACAGAATTAGCAGAATACCCTTGAATAAAGCGCTCATTTAGCATTATATGGGGTTCTGAGAGCAACTGGTTAATAAATTCTTGGTCTGTGGCAGTAATTGTGAATAAACGGTAATAAAACATTTTTAAAAATCCAGGTGCTTAAAAGCTTTTGGCTGGCTGTAAAAATGCAGCCAGACACTCATTCTGTGCATTTTGACAGATTTCTTTTTTTTTTAAAGATTCTTGCTACTGTCAAGTTATCAGACACCAAATAATAAGCAAAACTGAAATATATCACAAATATACTTCACAAAGGAACTCGTTAATAAAGATTTATACAGTACATACAGAATATAGCCCTTTTACAGGCAGAAACACGACTTGGTTAAGCAAATTTAAATACACTGTAAACAAAACTCTGTGAAGTAACTAACTGATCAGATGAACTACTTAGTGTATATAATAAGTTTGGCACATTTTGAGTGTGCTTTTTTACTTAATGTACTTTTACTGACAATCATCCACCACCTAAATAATACCTGCTCTGTGGGGGTCCTGACCCCTGAAGAAGAGCATAAAAGGGCACTAACAAAGTCCGCAGAAAAACAGATGGACTACAGTCTCTATCTGTAAAACTACAAATACACCTGTATGGTCAGTGGAGCTGATAAAATGGACAAAGAATGTAGATTCAAGGAGGAGGTATACTCCTAAAGAATTACATTTAAATATTTATTCTGCAGTGCAGGAGCATTGTGATAGATACCTTTAGGCAGACTGAATTTTATTCATCACTGGCTCCTTACCCAACAGGGTCTTTGTAGGAATATAGCTTACAAACAACCAAAACAAAAAGTTGGCAGGCAGAAAAAGTTCTAATTTTGTTAGAATCCAGTCAAACTGTCATCTGATGGGTTTTCCTGGGCTGCCACACAAATAACGAATTAAGTACTATTTAGTAATATATAATGTTACTTTTCATTTTACTGTCAGTATGATACAATAGATGGCCTCGATTACCACATTTGCTACATAGAAATATAAAAAAATAGATTTTTTTTTTGTAGGTGACAAAAGGGTTACATTTTTTGTAACCTCAAACACTTATAAAATAATTTTAGGATGCTTCCACGCTTTGATTGTCCAAAAAAAAAATAAATCAGTTTTCCTTATCTCAGGCATTCAAAGCAACACGGCACATTCTTGAACATTCGGTAGTACTCTTCTTGAACCTTAAAAGAAGAAGAAGAAGAAGAAGAAGAAGTTTTCAGGAAGATCATTTCAATCATTAAAACTAAAACGGAAAGAGAGCGAATAGACGTAAACTTTACCTTTCTAGACAAAACACAGAGGAAGATAAAAATAAACATCCCCTGGAAGGCATTAGCAAAAGTGAAGAGATAGGCTGTGAGAGTGGTTTCGTTGAGGATGTGCACCACACCAAATGTCCACGTAGCGCCAAGTACAAATAAGAGGGCGAGAGCTCCTCGTGCACAAGACCTGTGTTCGAGGGAATGAATATCATGGACATGCTTATCATTCCTAGTTCAAAATAATCAAACTATGCTTTTTCAAATTCTGACATATGTAATATATTTTACCTGATATTTTCATAGTGACTGATCTCGGGTTTCTTCACAGCTGTATGGCGATAGACTTTATAGATAATTACGGCGAATGCCAGTAAATTCACCTAGATATGATTATAAGAAAATCAATGCATCAATAAATAGACACATTTCTGCTTGTAAGAATCTGATGTGATGCCCACATATAATTTACTTCTAATCATCTATTTATATATATATATTTTTTTTCATATTTATTTATTTTTTCCCAATTTGGTCACCTGCCCATTCCCAGCCACCACCCAGCTCTCCTCTATCACCCCACAGTGAGGGCGAAGGCTAACCTGTGATTCATCTGAGACACATAAAGCCAGCCAACCACATCTATTCGAACTGCTGCTCATGCTACATCATACATCAGTATAACACACTCAGAGAAAAGTGCTATCTACACACTTTCCAATATATGAGCCCATAGATGTGCATGATTGGCTACTGTCAATGTGATTGACAGGGGAGAGAGAGACAGCATGCTATCCTTCCCACCAAGATAGCACAGCTCTATAACATTTGCTCTTAGAACCATATTCAAGGCGACGAGAAAGACTCACCAGAATAATTAAGCATGCAGGTCCAATGAAACTCCAGATGAAATTTCTTTCTGTGCTTAGCCAGCATCTTTTGTAAAACAAAAGCAGACACATTTTTTTTTTGCCTTTGTGTTATACACACATTATTGCAAATACATCTTGTAAAGTATCTCTATACATACACATGGACTGTAAAAAATATAGTATACTTACGCAGAGTTTGTACCATAGTATTTGTAGCCAAGAGTTACAGAGATTATGACTACCACTGCTGGACTGCCATAGCCAAATATGTAAAAATTCCGATGTAGGAAGCCTTTGTTGTAGATGACGCCGACAACAATCAGGTACAGGTGTATGCCCTCGATGCACATCCATGCGAAAGCAGCCAGAAAGAAATAATGCAGCAACCCAGCAACAACCGAACAAAACAACTGAAACATGGAAAAGACGATCATTATTGCTTTACAATGAATGTGTAATACTTTGCTATAAAGTCCACAAACATGCATATATTTATACTTTTTTCCATTTTTATCCTGATTTTCTCCCTATTGTACAACAGCTCCCAACCAAAAAGATCGATGGCCATCATGTGTTTCCTCCAAGGCATATGAAGCCAGCCAACCGCATCTTTTCGGACTGCAGCAAATGCAACATAAGGGGGCAGTGTAACATTCTCAGAAGAAAGTGTTCCCACCCACTTCTGTATGCATGAGCTCACAGGCTCTCATGATTGGCTAATGTCACAGTGATTAATCAAAGAGAGACAATAATGCTATAGTAATGCTAAATTTTGCTCCCTTGAACCCCCAGCCACAGATGGCTGTGGCACCTTCTCTGAAAAATAAGGCCAACATATATTTATGCTTTTTTTAATGCTGTCATACTGAAGTATTCATACACAATATACTGTATATTCCAAAGTGGATCAGGAAAGATAATTTACATCTAAAAAAGTCTTGAAACAATGTTGATTAACCTATAGCATAACCCTAGGCTATAATGCAAGCTCAGGATGTTTGAGACCCCTCTGATTCTAATCTATACACTAAACATAGGATTGTTAATGTATATTATAAATACAAATTAAATATCCATATTGGAATTTGGATTACATTGATCTCATTTCATCTTCTGAAGCCAATCCTCCACATAATGTAACCAGCCTTAGCTGTGACAGACATGTAGATACAGTATTCCATGAGCTCACCTTGTGTGCATACATATTGATCCCAATCAGAAAGATGAACTCAGCCATGAAAAGGCTGCAACATAGGTTCTTGTGTATGGTTGTCCTGGTGCTCTGAATCTCACTGAAGAACCAGAAGGTGAAGATGCACATGAACAAGCAGATTATGGAGATCACCATTCCCAGCTGAGTGATGCGACTTAGTACATTGTAGTGTGCAGCGAGCTAAGGAGACATAACAATTATTGGCAAAGCAGAAAGACTGTATCTATTATGTCTGTGAATGTAGTCAGTTGATTCGCTGGTGGATCAAGATCTTCTTTACTCTCAAATGATAAAGCTGTACTATATAATTATGATGGTCATGATCACGCATTAATGATCTATAGCTAGTTACGTATCTAGCTAGATAACAGTGTAGATTAAACTTGCTAATGACATCGTTTCTAATCAGGGAAAGGACTAAAAGTATGCACTTTAGAGATAATTTTATTAACTTATTAACTCAAATGGGCTTACAAAACAATAGATCCTGCTGTGTTCAGTGCAGCTGGTGTGGTTTCCATTGCTGTTGTTAGAGAGAAGTGCAGATGAGGTAATATACTAAATAACCATCCTGTTCACTGCTCCTTCCTCACTCATAAACAAATTGGGGCAGAGTGATTCCTGCTCCAGTGGGTCTGTTAACGCTTGTTGTAGTTCCCATTTTGACTATTAGGTTCAACAATAACTCGAGCAAGCTAAATGGGGCGGTGAGCATGCTGTGCCATGATCTAAAAATGCAACTACAGCAATAGAACTTTGTCTTGTGTCTGGCACATAACATTTTTAGACCCTTGTAGACCCTTTTAGGCCATTAGAAATGGGATTGAATTTAAAATGGAGATGAAGATTACATAAAAATTCTTCAATGGTTGATATACAGTATATGGTATACAGTAAACCGAAGCAAGACAGAGCTGCTGTACAACCCAGGAGCTGGTGGCCTTTGTTGTGATTTCTCAATTTCCTTTGAGAACATGCTGATCACTCTATCTACAGAATCCTCCACCTTGGGGTAGTTGTGATGATCAGTTTTCTATCACTGCTCATGTTGCTGATCTGACCATGCAGATTTCTCTTTACAACATTAAGAGAATTTGACCATTTCTCTAAAGGGAGGTCTCCCAGGTACTTCAGTCTCTTGTAATCTCAAGACTAGATTATTGCACCTGCCTCCTGGCTGAACTTCCTGTGTGTGCCATCAGAACCCTTCAAGTGGTTCAAAATGCTACAGCTCAACTTGTATTCAACCTTCCCAAGTTCAGCCATGTCACTCCCTTGCTGCACTCCCTTCATTGGCTTTCTGCAGCAGCCTGCATCAGATATAAAACCCTGATGCTGACCTACAAAACCAAAAATGGTCCAGCCCCTTCCTTCCTGACAGCAATGATCAAAAACGGATGTGTACCCAGAGCCATTTGTGCCTCAAGTATGGCTTGACATGACCCACCATCATCCAGGATGCATGGGAGGCAAGTATCCAGACTTTCCTGGCACCAAGGTGGTGGAATGAACTCCCCTGAGAATCACTTGCTGTCTTCATATGCCAACTGAAGACCCACCTCTTTTGAAAGCACTTGAATGAGCATTAACTCAATTCAACACTATCTTTGCTTATGTTATAGCTCTTAATGCACTCACAGCAGTTATTGTATTGTATGTCTTGTTCCTCACTGGTTTTTGCATGGTTTAGGAGTACTTTCAGGTTATAAGACTTGTTTTGCTTGTAACTGTTTGCATTAGGTATTTTATGGCTCATTTCTAGCAGTATCATAGCTGAAAGTACCTTGAATACGTGTCTAACAGCCCTAGCTTTGGCTATTCCAAGCGAATGACTAAGCACTTTTGTAAGTCGCTGCAAAATAAGTGTAACTTTAGTCACAAATAGGTTATGACAAATGAAATCTGTCTATAATAATAGGGTAAAAGCTGTCTCAGAAATACATGGATACATTTTATTTGCACAGACTTTATTTGTTGACAACTGATAAACTTACATTGGCCCGGCCAGAGGACATGAGGATGGCAAAGTGTGTTAGATGATTACAGGAGCAGGTTGTGTGGGTCTTGCTGACATAAGAGCGCTTACAGCCCTCAATGGACCAGTGACCTTTCATGTTGCTCAGTGAATAATCCCAGAAAGCACATCTGGTCTCATCAACTTCAGGGTCTATAGGCTTATTGAGAAGATGAAAATGATTAATTGAATGGGAAAAAGCAGTATTGTAAGTACTGAGTATGATATCCTAGAGGTTAAGATTGTAGAGTATAGTGCAAGTTACAGATTTCCTAGAATCCTGCCTCAAATTGAATATTAGTCTAGTACCTTATACAAATAAATGATACAAATATATTTAATATAAAATAGAATACAAATACACATATAATAGACATGTACATGTAAAGTTTCCATTATATGAAATAGTAGAAATACAGTAGCTGTGTATCTAATTTATATAGGCATTTTATTGCTTGCATGCTTCATACTGAATATAGGCTAGTACCTCATTGTGTTTTAGAGTGAAGGTCACATGATCCAAGGGGAAAACGATTGGTGGACTTATAGCAGCGGCTATTACAGGAGAATTTACCGTGATCTCTCCTGCTTCGGCATAACGGCTATAGTCGTTCACTCCAGGGTCAGAATTGGGCTTCATCAGAGGCCCAATGCTGTCGTAGTGCAGGAATATAACAGAGACACTCCCTAATGCACAAAATATCATATTACATACTAAAATCTTTTTATCAAATGTCCAATTAACATTGGAATTAGCAATAGTCTTGTATATCAGTAGGAAATAAATAAATTCTGAATTCTTACTGTTTGTATTTTCCTCTTTCACATATTTGGGAATAAGTGAAATAGAATCTCCACCTATTGATGCTGAGACACTGGAGTTCTGTTTTTTCCGGGGTTCAAATTTGTAGAGTTTTAGTTCTGTAAATAGAGAAATGCATGATGATCAGGTTTGTCAGTGAAAAGATTGAAAATGTTCTTTGTACTTTGTACAAATTACAGTTTTTAGTTTTTAATTGCATTTTTGGAAAGTGTCCCAACTTTTCTGGAATTGGGGTTTTGTGTATATTTAGCTGGTAACATTAGCACAACTAATTCATTCATTCATTCATAGCCAAAACAATTCATTTATAGCCAATGCCATGTGCAAGCAGACACTTTTCCACTTCTCTGTTTTTAAAGAAAAAAAAGTAATATGTAAGAATTTGATTTTCAAGAGATATTTCTGAGCAAGTGCACTTGGGCTACAGGCAATAACTTGTGAACTTGTGAAATTTCAACCAGGTGAATTTTTCAAAATGGCACAAATATTGTGCCAGCTTGCCTTACCTACGTCAGCTGTTTTGATTTCCACTGCAGCTGAATGTTTGTAGGCTTTAGACAGTGCCACTGCACCTTGCTCTGCTGTATTTAGTAACTTAGTTATGTAATGGTCCTTGGTATCTTCGCTCATTCTGTTCCATGCCGCCTTTTCTTCATTTTCCACCAGATTATTCACACTTTCAACCAAATTCTACAGACGAATACACACATACATACATACATACATACATACATATATAATGCTTGATATTTAAGCTGAGTGAGTGCTAGGACACAATAGAGCACATTTTGAGTACTGTTCAGGGGAAAACGTGTAGAAATTACCCTGATGGTGGCATTTATGGCAGTGTCTTTTTGAGACGCATTTGCAAAACGTAATGCAGAGGCTTCCATGGCATCAATGTAAGAGATTATTGTGACTGGTGCAAGGTCACCTGATGTTTGCTTTTTTATCTCCTCCATTTGCTGCTGTGGATCTGGCAGGTTAATGATCTACAAAGATGAGAGATTAAGAGGCTTTAAACACCATTCAGCAATATGATTACCCATCAGTGACAGCATTTACTCTAAATTACAGCAATTGCAATTTTTTTGCTTCACTGACTGCTTTTGATGTCTAATCACACTTAAAGTAATGTGCAGTAAGAGCAAGGGCAAATGTTAGATTTCATTTTTACATTGTAGTAGGACTCCCCTAAATTGCAAAGTGAACCACATAGAAGGTTTTTCTCCTGAAATCCCAAACAGAGCGGGTCAACAAAAACAGAATAGCAAGAGGGGATGACGTGATTTCAAGGTCATTCTATTCTGGCAGTAGTGTATGTACGTGTACAAAAGCATGCCAATGTTTCATTGTGTGATTCAACAGCAAGGTTGAGATTTCTAAATATTGAAGCACTTCAATTTCCAGAATGTGTCTGGGGTCCAGACTCTTCACTCTAGTAACTAGTAACTAGATGGGATAGTATGCCATAACTGAGTAGTTATACCAATAATATTGATTGTATACAAATATAGAAATAGATTACAGTTACAAAATGCTGGCAAACTATATGTAAAGATGAATATGTACACTGATCAGTCATTTAAACCATCTGCCTAATATTCTGTAGGTCCCATGTGTGCCTCTAAAACAGCTCTGACCCATCGAGACATGAACTCTACAAGACCTCTGAAGGTATGCTGTGGTATCTGGCACCAATATATTAGTAGTAGATCCTTTAAGTCCTATAAGTAGCGAGATGTGGCCTTCATGGATCAGACTTATTTATCCAGCACATCCCACTGATACTCTATCAGATTGTAATGTGAGGAATTGGAGGTCAAGTAAACAGCTTAATCCCTTTGTCATGTTCCTCAAAGCACCTCTGAACAATTTTTGCAATGTGAAATTATGCATTGTCCTTCTGAACTAGGCCACTGCCATTAGGGAATACTGTTGCCCTTAAGGAGTGTACTTGGTCTGCAACAAAGTTTAGGTAGGAGGTTTCCTAGCAGAATATTGCCCAGAACATCACACTGCCACTGCTTGCTTGCCTTTTTCCCATAGTGCATCCTGGTGCTGTCTCATCTCCAGGTAAGCAACACACACACCAACACCCACCCACCGATACACACAGCCATCAATGTAATGTAAAAGAAAATATAATTCATTAGACCAGGCCACCTTCCTAAATTGCTCTATGATGCAGTTCTGATGCTCTCATGACCATTATAGGTGCTTATAGGGGTCAGCATGGGTACTCTGACCGGTCTCCAGCTACACAGCCCCATATGCAGCAAGCTGCAATGCTGTGTGTTCTGACTCATTTCTATTATAGCCAGCAATTTTTTCAGCAATTTGCACTACAGTGGCTCTTCTGTAGGCTTGGACCAGACGGGTTTGCCACGCACATCAATAAACCTTGGGCACCCTGTCAACTGGTCACTGGTTTTCCTTTCTTGGAACATATCTGATAGGTACTAGTCGACCATAGCCATAACAATTTGGACCTTGTCAAACTTGCTCAGATCCATCAACTTTGAGAACTAACCGTTCACTTGCTGGACACCATTCCAGCTCAAAATGGCACCAGGATGCACTATGGGCAAAAGGCAAGCCAGCAGAGGCAGTGTGATGTTCTGGGCAATGTTCTGCTAGGAAACCTTGGGTCTTGCCATTCATGAGGATACTTTGACATGCAAAAACCTACCTAAACATTGTTGCAGACCAAGTACACTCTTTAATGGCAACAGTATTCTCTAATGGCAGTGGCCTAATTCAGAAGGACAATGCATAATTTCACAGTGAGGTGGTTTGAGGAGCATGACAAAAGGATTAAGCTGTTTTCTTGGCCTCCAATTCCCCACATTTCAATCTGATAGAGTATCAGTGGGATGTGCTGGATACCATTCATACATCATATGATACCAGATTCAGAAGCTGTGAAAGCGATTCAGTGCATTGCTAACACTCTACCACCATGTTGTCTTTTTTTTTTGTTCTAATACAAATTTTAATAAAAATACAAAAAATAATATAGTCCCAAGGTAAATTATTTAGGTTGAAGGAGTTCAACCAACTCCACTCAGCCCTAAACAAATACACCGCCACTGCAGCATTATACATGATTTACTGTCTGCCTCCTTGAAGATATGAAGTTGTAAGAAGGAACTATGATAAAAAGAAAACTCTGATATTAAGATGTACTATTATCTCACTGTCAATTTTTCATTGCACTCTAACTCAATGAAACGTTTAAGCTAAAATAAAAAGAATTACATAAACTCTGCAGGATGGAGACTGGAGTAATCATATGGATATTATTTTCAGATATCTTCAGATCAGCACATAAAATAATGCCCCCCCCCACCCCCACCCCCCTTCTTTACTATGAGGACAAATGAAGGCTGTTATGAAAAACTTTTTTATTGTCACTGTAAAGCCGGAACGATTGATTATTCCAAGTGCAGGGGAAATGGTAGGAGGAAAAAACAGAGCAACAAAACAAATTAGATTAGACAAAGATTTAACTGTGCAACTTTGTTGGTATCATCTCGGTTATGCCACCAGAGGGAACTGTTTTCCCTCATACACAGATATTAGAACATCCGGAGGGTTAGCGCTGGATGCACGATCATACGGATGCTTATAAATAAATCCTCATTACTTCACTCCTGCCTAGGAAATACAAGCCCTGTTTCCCAGAAAGCCAGTGACCATATGACCGTACTCTTCACGAGCAGTTATTTCCTGAGCACAACGTGACCACCAGGGTCTGAGAAAAATGTGTAAAGCAAAAAAAAAAAAAAAAGCCACAGTCAGCAAGGTGGTGTAAAAACATCTGGCGGATCATTTTGTATGAATTCACACAAACACATGCTGAAATCATCATCTTTCTTATCCTCATGGCAAACAAAACCTAATCTTGATCTGAATGCCACAGAAATAATACCGATAATATTGCGGTATATGTCCAATGGTAGATCTAATGACTGTAAGACTGTGTTTTGGATTTAGTAGAGTAGTGTGACCAAATACTGGTACACTATAATACATGATAATTAACCGTATGAGTTTATTGTTTTAGTATTTCTTGCTTTAAAAAATAACAAACAAACAAATACCAAACTGCAGCTCTGAGATTAACAGACTGTTTGATGATCATGCCATGAATTATTCCTCTCCTTCCATGTTCAGTAGTTATACTGCATTTAAAAAATATTTATTTACAATGTTTTTAAAAAAATTGTTTATAATGGGAAATTGCTGCTAAATGTATCTTTATTTACAAAATATTAATTGCAACATTTATTGCAAAAAATATATTTTTTAAATTTTATATATGTAATTTTATATTTATATATATGTCATTTATATCATTTTTGTCAATTTTTCCTATGTATAGAGACTTTGGGGACACCCTGTGTGTGTGTGTGTGTATATATATATATTTATATATATATATATATATATATATGTGGGGGGGGGTGAGGAGGTATTAGGGAGTGTATTGTGCAATATGTCTGTGACAAATATAAATGTGTGTGTGTGTGTGTGTGGGTGGGATGGGGGGTGATAGGGAGTGTATTGGTATTGTGCAACATGTCTGTGGAAACTATAAACTTGTGTGTGTGTGTGTGTGTGTGTGTAAATATGTACTATGTACAGTAATAAGGAACCGTCTAATTATTATATATAACTCGTTGTCTCAGATGTTTATGCATTTGCAAAACATGCATTTTAGTTGAGACGTGTAGAATGTCGAATGTAGAAGAAAGACGAATGAAGGCTGTTCTGGTTTTGTGTGCAGAAAACAAGAAGCGAGTGTACAGTCAGAAGCTCCAGAAGATCTTTGGAAGGAAAAACAGAGCAGCTGAGTTCCTTATAATGCAGAAGGACAACGAGCCTGACGGAATGGACGCCATTTTAAAGGCTGGATTGTAAAAGGTCTTCTCTCTCTCTCTCTCTCTCTCTCTCTCTCTCTGTGTTGAGGAAGTAGAAGCTAAGCGAAGTACATGAAGTTTCTAGATTTCTACAGAAATGAAATGTTTTGGTTCATCCATTGTGAAAGCAGAATGCCTCAGCTGAAGGACTTTCACCCAAAATGTCAAGTTTTCACAGAAGCATAACTGTTACTGCTGCTAGAGTCACCGGCGTGATTGGCCAGTTGGATAAGTGCGTGACTGAATGAACGAGAGGGTGTACCTAATAATGTGGCCAGTGAGGCTATATTATTTATTACAGTTAATACTAACACTGTGTGTCATATAACACGTATCGGTTCCCTGCGTGGCCCGTGGTAAGTCACGATTGTTCATTGTTTTTCCATTTCCTTTCAGGAATTCCTACTGGCAGCATGTTATTCGGTGTAAGACGGGAAACGAGCATCCTGTCATCTCTGACTTTCCACGAAACTCTCCATTAACGAAGCTGATCTGAAACCGATTGAGCTCTGCCGCACGCTGCGGCTGTTTTTAACGCCCTCCTGTCGACTTTCTCTCTCCACCGTTCCACTCACACGACTACAGCAGCACACAGGCATCGAGGATTAGGATTGTTTAGGATTGTTTAGGATTGATTTTTTTTGCTAGGTCACACCTGTTAGCCGATTATTGGGTTGCCTTCATTCTGGAGATGAGCAAAGTGAACAAAGCTGAAAGCAGCTTCTAGGTGACCGTGACGAGGACTCGTTTATCCACTGGTCAGAAATATGGCGATGGAAATCACCTGAGAAGTACTGTGTTTCTAATTCCTATGCATTTCTTATTCTTAGTTATTTAGTAAATGAGTTAGTAAGCAGGCTAATCTTTTCATCCAGTTAGCAAACAAGATAGTTATGAAGCTAATCTGACTCTGCACTCTGCTTTTCTTCTAGTTAGCAAACACGATATTTAGCAAACAAGATAGTTAGCAGGCTAATCTGAGTCTGCTAGAAGTGATGATCTGCTGCATGTGCACACAGGCTTGACGCACTTGTGTGTGCTTTTGGGGAAGTCGAGCAGCACGGCAGCCTGAAAGCAGGCCTGCGCCGGACTCGCGTTTGAGCAACTCTGGATTTCTCCCAGCAGACGTCTTCTTTCGAAGGTGAAGACATTTCACCTTCACTGTTTTTTCTTAGCATTGAGTAGGAAACTGTGCTGTTCATTTGGAGGAAATCTTCCTTCCTGCTTTTCTTTTTTTTTGGTTATCGGAATCAATATGACTCAATGGCGTTTATCAGTCGAAGGATCTATCGGTTCTATCGCTTCTGAAGAAACTAATCAGAGCACACACACCTCAGAGGAACATCAGAACACACACCTCAGAGGAACATCAGAACGCACACACACACACCTCAGCAGAGGAACATCAGAACACACACACACACATCAGCAGAGGAACATCAGAACACACACACACACACCTCAGCAGAGGAACATCAGAACACACACACACACCTCAGCAGAGGAACATCAGAACACACACCTCAGAGGAACATCAGAACACACACACACACCTCAGCAGAGGAACATCAGAACACACACACACACACCTCAGCAGAGGAACATCAGAACACACACCTCAGAGGAACATCAGAACACACACACCTCAGCAGAGGAACATCAGAACGCACACCTCAGAGGAACATCAGAACGCACACCTCAGAGGAACATCAGAACACGGCGTTCTAGGAAAGCGGATGCTCAGAAGGCCATCCTACACCGCGTTAGCCTTGTACTAGTACAGTGATGAATCAGTGACCTGAATCCAGAGTGCAACAGTGTGACGTCATGATAACATCAGCACACTAAATCTGCAGCGTTACGTCATGTGTGTGTGTGGATATACTGTTAAACCATGGCGTGGTGCACATTCACACACCGTAGGCGGTCGACGGGACAGCATATGATGATTAAAGGTGATGGCAACGAGTACAGGTCCACGTTTCTGCTACAGTCAGGTGGACAGACGAGGCCACGCCTTACGCACTCGGGGTTCCAAGGTGTTCTAGTGCTCGTTAAATAACCCTTAGGAACGGTCCTACATGTGGAACTTTTCCATCACATGTTACAAACAACGATGCTACTGTTACCTTTAGGATCTACTTCTCCAAGAAAAAATGTGCCAAGCTTTTTTTTAGCTGTGTTAAACTACAGGCTGGGCTTCGAGGGAGTGCACCTACAGGGTGTTCAGGAGAGCCCTGGGACGAGCAACAGGACGGTCTTTATGATTACAGCTGAGAATTCGTGAGAGCTTGGAGACCGAAATGAAAAGCATCAAGCGGAAAAGAATTTCTTTCTTTCTTTGTGTTATCAAAATATACTGATGTCATAAATATACTTGGGCACGTAAACATGAATGCAATTACATTTTTAAAAGTGATTAACTATTATTTTTAACAATAGTTACATAAATCGTATAATAGGAGAGAGAGAGAGAGAGAGACAGACAGAGAGATAAAGAGAGAGAAAGAGACCTGATTTAGTACTAATAGCTCAGTTGCCAGGGCTTCAGATCTAGCCTGTCATTTTGTGCGTCACTTATGCTATTCCCAGCCATAGACGAAGGCACACACACACACACACACACACACACACACACACACACAGAAATCATATTTGCTTCCCTTTTCTCTTCCCCTTCACAACGTTATTAAATCTGATCAGCATAACCTCGCTCCCTCGCTCCCTCCTTCTTCTTTTTTTCCTTCGTTTGTTCTCTTTTTTCCTCCTCTTGTCTTACCTCACAATCTCGCCCACACTCTGCCCGCCTGCCCGTTTCCCTGGCAACAGCTGCTTCCTGTTTGTCCGTCTGGTCTATTTTTTTTCCAGGAGGTGCTGTGGGTTTCATTATGCTGATCATTCTGTGTGTGTGTGTGTGTGTGTGGCCTACTTGCAATAAAAGTGGTCTTACCTGAAAGCACAGTCCAAATCTACACTTACATAATGTTCACAGACCTGCTGTGCTTTCTCTGCGCATTCCTGTATGTGCGTAATGCATTAAACATCACGTGACCCTTGGCTTCCCGAAGACACTCATTACGCCCTGATCAGGCGGTGTTTTTCGGGCAACTTGAAATAAAAGCTGTTCTATTTAAAAGAGCTTCTTAATCCAGCCAAACTTTTACGGACAAATCGTTTCTGATCGGTGTAGTCCAGGGATTCTGTTCTCCAGACCAGTACAGGAGAATTTTGTGAGGATGAGAATTCGGCTTGACGCTTCTACAGGTGATGTTTGTTGTGATAGTCTGTTAAAAGAGGAGCTGAAATAGTTGAACTCATGATAAACTAGACATACTGCTTAGTGTGTGTGTAATATGACCACCAGCTTCACCAGCTCTTGGGGTATTGATACAGGTTGCGGTGCGGCGCCCCCTATGGACGAAATTTCATGAAATTTGGTGGGTGTCTAAAAAATGGAGTAATGATGGAAGGTGTGAAATTTTGTAAAGTTTGAGTTTTGACATCCCAAGATATTGGCTAGTGAATTTTGGCTTTGAATAGTAATCACTGGATTGCCTACTCCATTAATGAGCTGGGGTTATGCAGTGCACCTCCTAGCGGACAGCTAGCTGTAAACAGTTTAACATTTTAGGTGAAATAGTTTTCAAGCTATTGACCAGAAAGTGCTTTGAGGGGGGTGAGGGGAGGGGTGGGTTGGCATTGTTGCTAACACGAAGGGCAACACACACCTAGAGACACAAACCTCCTATACCGTATCAGACATGCGGAGCTGGAGAGATGGAGCTCTTTCCATAAACATGCCGCGTCCACTGTACAAGTGCCTAAGCAATGAGCTGTTGCTATAAAAACAGTAGAATATTACGGCGATGTGCATTAATGTAAACCCTTGCTGAAGCTGTTACAGAAAGTTCATCGACACCTTCTGACCAATCGGAATGCAGAATTAAATAGTGGGAGATGTAATGCCATGCCAGGACACTTGGCCATGACCTTTGACCTTTGAGTTTGCGAGGTCAGATCCCATCCCAGGTTTCCATGGATTCTGGATTTTTTTTTGGTGTCCAGGATTTGGACGTCCATTGGACCATCAAATGGACGCGTCATCACTCTGGCTTAGTTCTGCAGAAATCAGCTCCAAACCTCTTCAAACAAAGAGGCATCAAGTGTGTGTGTGTGTGTGTGTGTGTGTGTGTTTGGCACAGCAAACTTTTTAATATCAGTCAGAGGGTGAGAGAGAACTAGTGTGTGTGTGTGTGTGATCAAGCGTGTGAAGGTCACATCACACTGATATGTGTGTGTGTGTGTGTGTGGTTTGATAAAGTCCTGGTGCCGACTGCTGAGCGAGGTGAGGGAGTGTGTAGGAGTATCTCGTTGTGTTCCAAACCCTTTTGTTGTTGTTGTGTGTTTTTTTGTCTTTTCTTCCTGCTCCAAGATTGAAAGCCACAGAGGATAAAAGAGCGCTGAGAGCACTTCAAAGAAAAGTAAAGAATTTCTCAAAACTAGGGTTCTCCAAAGACCACATCAAACAAAAGGAGCCGAGAAGGAGGGCGATGAGGAAAGTGTGTGTGTGTGTGTGTGTGTGTGTGTGGCATGAAAACATTGCCTCTCAGAACCACCTGTAGGTTACTAATCCCTACAGAGCCAGCTGGGGGGAAAAGCCTGTCAACTCAAATATAGAACTCTGTGTGTGTGTGTGTGTGTGTGTGTGTGTGTGTGTGTGTGTGTGTGTGTGTGTGTAGAGCCTCGAACACCCAGAGTGTACTTGAACTCACCAAGCTGAGCAAGCCAGACTCGGAGGGAGGGCTCACAGCCCACACACACAGACACACATCTTCCCTGCCAGTGAAACTAATGGCACATACACACTCTCTCACACTCACACTCACACACACACACACCACACACACACACACACTCTCTCTCACACACACACACAGTTTCCTATATCAGAGGGCTTTTTTGCATTGTGTGGAGGTATTGATTTAAAATATCTCCACACCTTTACTTTTTTTATTTACTTTTTGTACCCACACAAGCACACACACACACACACACACACACACACACACACACATGCACATAAGCAAACATACACACCCACTCGCACAAAAGCACACACACAAATGCACACACACATGCACACACACACACACAAATGCGCACACACACACACAAATGCACACAAACTCCTGTACCTGTTTACTATCCCTCCATCTATCCTCTTCTACCTGTTCACTATCCCTCCATCTATCCTCTTCTTCTACCAGTTCACTATCCCTCCATCTATCCTCTTCTTCTACCTGTTCACTATCCCCCCATCAATTTACCATCTTCTTCCAGTTGGTTATCCCTCCATCTTTCTGTCTTCCTTTACCAGCTTCTTCACTATTCCTCTATCCATCCACATCATTACGCTCTCCCTGTCAGCGGATCAGCATTTATTTTAACAGTTATATTTTTACATGCACTTTATTATCAGCCAATCATATTTGAGGATGCCATGGTGAGTTCCAGTAACCCCGCCCACTGGTGAAGCGGTCAGACGAGACTTTTGACCCACATGAGCTCATTCCTGTGCAGCTGGAAATCCTCTCAGTCTTTCTCTCAGTCTATCCGTCGATCTGTCCTTCCTTTCGACCCGTGGCGATCCTGAGAACATTACACTGTCGGACAGATTCTGTCCCTGTTTCCTTCCTGTCTGTATGCCTCGACCTGTCTCGCTCTCTTATTTGGTCTGGCTCTGCTTCTGTCTCTCTCACTCCCTGACTGGATGACTAGACCTGGGAAGCCCCAACTTCCTGATTTCTGCTTGTGCTTCCTGCCTTCCAGACATTCTCTCTCTCTCTATCTTATCTCTCTCTCTCCCACTAACATTTTCTGTAATTACAAATAAACAAAGTGCGATGTAACATCTGTAAAATCAAGACCTGCTATAAGCTGGTAACTATTTAGTGTCTCAAAAAAAGTCACAAATCTGTGACACAAAGCAGATGGGGACTTTATGATCGTTTTGTGTTCTGATAACCTCGACTGCAGTCAGAAGAACATGTGATTAGATCTGCTTTTCTAATTAAACAGTTGTCTGCAAAGCAACAACAGACTTTGACCTACTTCCTCTCTTGCATCCCATTATAGCTGTGACATCACAGGAAGTGACGTTACAGCTGGGACATCACAGGATGTCCTGTAGGCTGGGCTCATGGCCCAGTTATGATTTTGGTCACTGATTATATAAATAAAAACAGATATAGAAATTCAATTATGAGAAAACGTCTGCATCTGCAGAAATGATAAAGTGTGTGAACACAGTGTGTGTAGACAATACATCCGTAACGTATTAGCTAGCCCACTTAAATGCTGCGCGGATCCATGCATGTCTGTATGGTCACATGATCACCGAGGGATTCCCCTCTTAAATGGTTCATGTGGGGGATTCCTACTTGGAAAAAAGTCGTCAAAACTATCAACAAAATTTAAATTCTGTTCGTGTCTGTGATGTAACGAGTTGTTCACTTGGTACTGCTCTCTTTTCTGCTCTCACGCTTCCATAGTTTGATGTGTCTATAAGGTCTGACCTCTATCTCCCAGAATCCCTCACTACAAACTTGGTGTACGTTGTACTGAGAAACGCCTTCAGTTTCTGATGACACACGCGGGGACTGAGTTACACACTGGTTAAACTGACTGTCGGCCTCAGTGCATTTTGCTCAGCTCCATGTACCTGTCAGCTCCAAGGCGTTTTTGTTCATTGCTGGATCTGGTTTCCGTGTTTTGGGTTGTTTTCTGACTCAGTTTTCACAACGTGTTCTCCGAAACCTTTGACTGTTTATATAAGCATGCTATCTTTGCTTAGAAAAGCCTACACACACCTTGCGCAAATCATTAAAGCAGCGAGAGATTTGACTGGAAATGCAACGGCTTTGAAGACTTTCAGGATTTTTCAGTGTTGACGTCCGGGCAGAATGCTCCTCCGTCATGTCTCACTCTGTTTTTTTTTTGTTTATTTTTACTGTAGATGTGCCTGAAAGCCTAGCAAGAGATCAAACAAGGCAAGGGCATAAGTGTTGTAGCTCTATTAATCACACCCTTTTCATGTTTAGCAAGTTCATTGAAAAAAAAGAAAAAGAATTTTGACCTACATCTTCCGGGGAGAGACAAAGACGTGTCAGCCACTTTCACATCTCTGTGACCTCAAACATCCTGCCTGAAAGTGCCACAGGACAGAGAGCGAGCGCTGCGCCTACAGCATGAATGGCACAGCGCTGAGCACTCTGTGATTAATATTTCTCTTAAGATATACACGAGTCGTGTTTTCACATTCAGTCCAGGTTTCTTTTAAATAGTTCCTGCACTAGCCAACAATCACCCGTGTGTACAGGGTCTTCTGGCTCTCTACAGTATTTAGAGTCAGATCTCACGTGAGGAACAGACGCAGGTGCACGCCATAAACATTCGGGGAGGGACACTATGCAGCCGGGATTACAGGAAGATGGCCTCTGAGCAGGAGCACAATTATAAAGCAAGTGCTTGTTAAGGTTCATTACAGCAGCGCTGTGTGATGTGGTCTGGAGAAACAGCTGATCTGTTCCAACTGCAGGGAGGAGGGGAGGGTAGAGGAGGGGAGGAGAGGAAGGTAGAGGAGGGTAGAGGAGAGGAGAGGAGGCGAGGAGAGGAGGGTAGAGGAGAGGAGGGTCGAGGTGGGGAG